>JABASI010000318.1:0-42916 GCA_019776505.1 Tomocerus nigrus
CAATTAACTGCCTGCCTGCGTAGGTCATTTACTATTTAGTAGTAAATACATACGTTACGTTACAATTCTGAAATCCAATACTATATTATACTTAAAAAACTAATACAAATAACTGTGAGATCTACGAATATGTAAATCGACTATTAAACCAAAGAAATAATGAATTAAGCCTTAAATTTATTAGCCAGTAGACATGATACTTACAGTTAAATTACTTAGTTTGTAGAAATTATGATCACGACACGACAACGTGGCAAAAACACGAATAAAAATACCTCAGACATACTGAACGTGTGCTTTTTGGCACGATGATAGAATATTTAACTTCTCTTACCGGCCTATTCGGCATTCGGTTTAATTCCCGAATAATCTCAAGTACACAGAAATTTCATACAACTACAATACAACAGATATTATATTATATTCGATGTTTTTGTACGTTTACTCTTATACTATTACTATATGTGTGTTGTTATTACATGTTGTTTGTCATTAATGTAGTCATGTGTCATTGTCTTGTCTCGTCTTGTTGTTATTTCAGTCTCAATTAGTCGTAAACTCCACTCATATACTTACCTGACCGACCTGACTTAATGATGGCCTCCATTTAATCATTAAACTATCTTCTAGAGTGATTCTCAAAGTAATAAAACGAGAGTATATATGGTTCAAATTATAATATTCCCTATTATATTATATCCTCAAATAGTAAAATGTATTCCCTCAACTAAAGACACATCAATAGAGTTTATTTTATAATTGTTATCCATTATGTACACTTAAAAACGTACTTATGTGTGTATGTACGCATTTACATACACAATGTAATGTACCTCTCCTTGTAATTAACAATCTAATCTAAGTAAAGTAAATATTTAATACTTTTGTAAAATAGGTTAACTAATAGAAATGTTATTCTATGTGTTGTGTCATGTAATCGTCATTGTTGTTGTCATTGTTGTTGTTCTTGTGTAATAACTACCTGCGATGGACTTGTACTCAATATTGTCACTGTCGTATATAACAAAAGAGACATATTATGATGAACAGACTATTTACTAGAGAAAATACATACGTATCGTAAAATGTAACGCTAGATAATCCACAGACGGTAATATCGATATAGCTAATTAAAATCGATCGTAATTTGTAATAATAACTACTAACTACTAATAATCTACTACATCGTAGCCCTATACTACTCAACTTGAATTTGTATTTTAGCAATGAAAAAGACATGATCGATAAGTTCTACTTTAAATCTTTTATCGTTTCATTATTATTGTAGTTTGTAGCTAAATAGGAAATAATGATAACCTACAAGCAGACGAATGACAAGAAGGTAATCTTCCCTAAAGGACTTTACTTCTGTTTTTCTTTCACTTTTACTAAATGACCATTTAACATTGTTATCCGTAGGATAAATTTCTTCATTCTCATTTTATTTCTCTCGCATTCGTGATATTATAATTATGTAGTAGCTTATATAGTTAATTTTAACAATTGGTTACGATTTTCGAATAATATTTTTATTTTTTCAAGTTTTTACTCGTTTTTTTGTTGTAAGACCAAAAGTTAAGGCTTTCTATATGAACATTAATGAACTATTTACCAACCCTGCATTTATCTAACCCTTTTATAACGATTGACATGACAAGAAATGGAAATTATAGTAGCAAAATCTTTCATGTCAAGCCAATGATATACGCTGAACCTTAAAAAACGCATGCAATCTTTCATGAATATATAATTACTGTATTTCAATTTTCTCATCTGACTCTGACAAGAGCATTAAATTATTGTCTTTCCCTGGAATTGCACACTTTCAATTAATAGCAATTTTAATGCAGTGCTGCTGCTGGCTGGGCAGTTAACGCTAATAATAACTTTCTTCTCTGAGCAAATTCGCACTGCATGTCACAGTTTCTTAAATATTGAAAATCTTTAAAAAATTAGCACTTTTAGTAAAAACTTCAGAATATAGTCAAAATAAACTTTGAATTCCCTGTTAAAATAAATAACCATTTTCCTTGAATTATAAGGTGAGCTGGGGAAATAATGTTAGAAGTATAAAAGGGTCGAATTGCATTGTGTGATAAATTCGATTGAATTGGAGAAATGATCGAAGTGAATTCAGTAATCGAACTGTAAATAAGTACTACTAAATATATAATACTGTAAAAGAAACTATTGCATTTTTTGAAAATCAATTCATGCCATAGTGTAAATTGTAAAATGAGTACTTACACTATTAAACTCCATTACGTATAGAATCTTTCAACATTTCAACTTGGTTAGTTGAATTGACATGTTTTGATTCTATATAAAT
Organism: Tomocerus nigrus; assembly: GCA_019776505.1. Taxonomy (NCBI): domain Eukaryota; kingdom Metazoa; phylum Arthropoda; class Collembola; order Entomobryomorpha; family Tomoceridae; genus Tomocerus; species Tomocerus nigrus. The sequence goes on from JABASI010000318.1 coordinate 2,330, forward strand.
AAACATGTGTAATGTTATCTCAACAAAGGTCATTTCATCAATCAAATAATATACTGATATGTAATACAAAACCTTTCTGCTGTATTACGACTCTTGCTGCAGATTGATGACCAAACTCCAGTAATAATTAGTTAAATAACAAAAAAAAAGTATTACTAATTACTCTTGCAATAATAATCTGCATAGTCCACTGTGCAGGATTGTACGAATGCAATTGTTACAGTAATATCTTAATCTTGCCATTAAAATGTTAAGTTTAGATGTAAGAATTATTAAGCATGTTATATAATTACGAACGTTAAACTGCAATTCTACAATAATTGCAAAGCATACAACGATCACTTCCTTAAAATGTACTCATTCAGTACTAACCATATTATGCCACAAGTACATTATTCTAAGAAGTAATAAAAAGCACAATCCTGAATTCAATCTCCCTTCCTCTAAATACTCTTACAGCCAAAAACGAGAGTATAGCTCACCTATTGAATCTATATCATATTGATCTCTAGTACCTTATTAATATTATACTACTAGTAACACATTACAATGATCACATTAACCATATTTCAGTGCTCTGTCACTATATTCACAATCACTATTACTTATTATGTAGCTCACTTCTATATACAATGTAGCCTTACAAACACTAATATCATTTGTTAAGTTATAATTACAATAAAACACATATACAGAATCTGCAGACCTTACTCTGTAACTAGCAATAATTAAACCAAAAATAGATTTACAATATTTATTTCCATATTTAGGTTCCCAGTTCCCTACTAAGAGAGCAATTTATTGTATCAGTTCCCATTAATCTGAGAAATAAACAACAATATATACAAAAAAAATGATCGAGTTTGTATACTATTTACTTAGCATACATTTATTACCTACTACTAATATGTAACTACCCTTTAATTTTCATAATTTATTGTTATGTACGTATGTACCTATACTACGAATTTCATGCATTGGATAAATAAATGAGCAACAAGGTAAGGCTTGTTTATGCTACTAGTGCTTATTACTATACCTATACTATGCTACAAATTATACAATTATTATGGATTTAGTAAACCCAGGCCACAGGCCAAGCCATTACAAATTAAGTTTTTCAAGCGAATGAATTTTTACAGTTGTTATAATATTACCCCAAAACAAATATTCATGTCCGTTTATGATTTACATACAGGGGTATTATTCAGTACATAATGTAAGTAATTCAGATTTTGAAGCTGGAAGTGTGTCTGTACTAGGTTTGAAAAAATATTCGTTGTCTTCATTACAAGGAATTATTATGTCAAATAATGGTGATTATTATTTATGTATTAAGATTTTTGCGATGACAAGCTGAATGAAACCACGTAGATATCTACTTAGATATTTTCATAATTGACATGACATGACACAGAGATTTTCCTAATTCAGAACACGCAGTAAGCTTTACTTGGTACAATAAACAGATCGTCCATAAACTCATGATTATAATACACAGTTACACAGTCAGAGACACTATACCACACGCACAGGTTTACGTTTACACCCTTTCAGATGCAGCAGTGTGCCAACATTTGATTCAGCTGTTTTTGACTTTCATGTATACACCTCTTTATGTCAAATTACGTCGTCTACATGATCATTTAATTTTAAAATCTCTAGACTTTGTTGACAAATTCAATTGAAACCAAAATTTTTATTTTAACACAGCTATATAGAGTAAGAACAAAATTATAATATCAATAAGGAACTAACTTGTTATATCTAGAATGACACTCTTTCAGGTAAATAAGTAATTTTTTTATGTCTATAAGCAAATGAAGTTATTATAGGTAATAGGTACTGCATATGCTAACTGCATAAAGAATTTCTATATTTATGTACGATTTTAATGGTTTTAATGTTATTGCCTATTCTAGTGTCGTCGATTTCAGTTTTTTGACTTACAGAAAGTCGATTTGGACATTAGCATCAAAGAAACTCTAAAGGTTTAAATTACATTACAATAATTAATCCTAAAATTGCATATTGTATCGTATATGTGAGTGAATTCTTTGGTTTAATTTAACCATGTCTGTACACTTTATTTTACAGGGATGTGAAGTAAAATGTGGCACGAGTGGAAGGGGGAAGATACTGGTGGGGGATTCCGAGGGAGTAATTCATTGCATCGGACGGAAACTGGATGCTGTTACTGTGGCAGAAGCTCATAAATCAGTTATACAGATTCATCAGCTAAAACAATCCCCATATCTTGTGACTCTTGGGGTAATGTCGTTAAACAAAGAGCAAAAAGCATTTACTTGCAATTCGTGATATTTAATTTGCAAAGGATCTATTTCCTTAACGGGCGCTACTTTTCATTTCAGGAAGATGAGCAAGGATTTTCAATTAAAGTTTGGGATGAATCTAAAACGGATCCAGACACATCACAAGCTCAATTATTTCTAAAAAAGTATTAATTTTTCTTTTATAACTTAATAACGATGGTTAAACGCATGTGTAAGTGTTTGCTTCAATGTTAGAGTAATCTTTTTTTTTACTGAATGATAGAGTTATAAAATTAAGTCGTCCGAAACCGCCATCATGCTTTGCCATTCATGAAAATCTAAATATTCTTGCTGTTGGATATTCGGATGGATATCTTCAGCTTTACAGAGGTATGGTTTTCTGTTTTTTATACACATTAGTACAAATTAATGTGTGGTGTATTTCTGGCGTTTCTTTATTCACGTACCCTTTGTGTTTACACAGGTGAAATTACGCGAGATCGAAGTATAAAACCCAGAGCACTGTTAATAGAAGGCGAGCATGGTGATATAACTGGAGTTCATTTTAAAACTGAAGAATTTGCAATCATTCTATTTGTATCTACTCTGTATTCGGTATTTTCCTTTGACGTGACAAATAAAGATAGAGAAGCAAAGGTATGTATGATATCCATATCCCTAGCTATACTTTCATTAAACGATGGCCATCATGATTTCATAACCTCATTTTATTGATGCAATTGTTGTTCAGTTGTTTGGTGATAAGGCCGGGTGCATTGCCAACTGCAGCTGCTATTCGGAAGGTTCATCAGAAGATCATTTTATTATTGGCAGAAACGATGTGAGTTTGCCTTTCTAATAATCTTTCTTGATATTTGTAAATAAAGTAAATCTTTCACTGATAATCCCTTTCTTGTAATATAATGTAGGCCGTTTATTGCTATACGAAAGACAGTAGGGGACCTTGTTACGGATTTGACGGAGAAAAACATATTCTATATTATTTTCGAGGATATCTGTTAATTATTGCCAGAATTGCTTCTGGTGTCGAGTCGTAAGTGACAATACTATAATTTATGTCAATTAATTAATTTCTATTTTATTGAGGCATTGGTTGAAAAGTAAATGTTAACCAACCCTGTTTTAATCTAAAGGTACTCTGTCACTGTTTTTGACTGCGCCAATAAGTTTGTAGGATTCTCTTCTTCTTTACTTGCTCAGAAGCCAATTCGAGTGACAACGAGTGAATGGGGATGCCTATTTATCATTTCATCGGATGGAACTTTGTGGCAGTTAAAGGAAAAGGATTTACAGACCAAAATGGGAATATTTTACAAGAAAAATCATTACGATTTGGCTATCAAAGTCAGTTTTTGATTCTTAATCACATCAACTTTTTTTCAACTCATAAAGTACGAAGGAGTGTATTATCAACGTTTAAATGTGCAGGTTGCGAAAAACAACAATTTTGACGCGCAGGGAATGTCTGAAATATTTTGCCAATATGCCGACTATTTATATTCCAAAGGAGATCTGGATGGAGCAATTAGGCAGTACTGCAAAACAGTTGGTAAACTAGAGCCATCCTATGTTGTTCGAAAAGTAAGATTATGAAATATAAAACCATAAAGTATTAAAAATTAAAACTACTTACTTGTGTTGGTTAATTTTAATACTAACGGGCTTTCTGTATGTTTATAGTACTTAGATTCCTCCAGAGTATTAAATTTATTAGAATATCTAGAAGTTATTCATAAAACTGGACATGCAACGCCTGATCTGACAACTTTACTTCTCAACTGTCTGACAAAACTAAAGCTAAATGAAAAGATAGAGCATTATGTCAAGGACCCTTCTTGTGATTTTCTGGAGCCAGAAACAGCCATAAAAGTTTTTCGAAAGGGAGGCATGTACAAGCAAGCATTTCAACTGGCTCAGAAGCACAACTTGTACGGAAGTGCCTTTCAAATTCTTATTGAAGATGTTAAAGACCCATGCAAAGAAGATTTATATAATATTTTGGAGAAGACCATTGAGGATGAGAATGTTGAGCTTATTTTAAAGCGATTTGGAAGTTCACTTGTACAACTTGTTAGCAAAACAGACTCCAAGTCTATAGGTAAAGAAGTGAAAAATGTCATACTATTTTTGGATTTGTAGCACTATTAATTATTGATTTGATATCGCTTCAAATTTTAACTTCAGGCTAATTATTGGCATTTTTTTGTAGATGGCTGGAAGAAAATTGTCAGATTACTGTGCGAATGCCCTGCTAAAAGAGAACTTGTAGATTTATTTATTGCAAAAAAAGACATTTTGCTACCGTTACTGGAAAATGTATGCGAGGTAAGTTTATTCACTGCATTATAGGGTTGTGCACAAAAGTTGCCATCAACATGAAAAAATGGACTTACATAAGTTTAATCTGCATTACTTCACAGTTAAAATATTATTTATTAAATAGGAATTTCAAAGCAATGACGGCCCGCTAATGAATTTGCTTCTGGAGGCCTACTTAAATCAATGGGCAATGAATAAGGATGGAGACCTAGCCACAAGAGAAAAAATTATTGCTCTGATGACAAAAAGCTCCAGATTGTCCCTCTTGGGACTGGGCTCGAGCTTTGTTCACCTGTAAAATGGTAAACCATTCATTCATAATAATAAATCATATCTTTTTATTCTAATTGTATATATAATTAATAATTTCTTTGTTAATAGTTTGGATTCAGTAAAGGAGAAATAATGGCGTACGAGAAACTTGGTCTACATAATGATCTACTGTCAATCCGCTACACTGCCGCAATGGAGAATCCCTCACTTTGGAAACATTTCATTGAAACCTGCAGAAATTACGCCAAACATAAGCCAATACTTTGGAAAGATGCATTTTTCCTGATTACCATGTCCGACGAAGAGCTGACAACAGTAGAAATAAAAAATCAAGCAAAATGTCCGAAAGAGATTGTGGAAGAAATCCTGTCAAAAGTTTTGGAAGAGAGTTTGATGGAGCCATTGCCAATTTTAGATCGTCTTTGCCATACAAATTTTAAGCTGGGTAGCGTGCGTTCCTTTTTAACGAAGGTCTTGAACCGTACTGAAATAGAAGAGAATGAAAGCGTATCGAGTAAACTATTAGAAGAAACAGCAACTGTTCGAAGTCACATTAGCACTCTTCGTTCCAAGTATGTAGAATTATTAATTCCTTTCATAAATGCATATGATAACCTTGAAAGTTGGTGATGAGAAGGTAAATGATTTTTCTTTGTTAATTAGACCAACAGTTTTCCAAAGTTCTCGTTGTAATATTTGCTCACAGAAGTTGGAATTCCCTTCGGTTCATTTCTTATGCTCCCATTCCTACCATCAACAGTAAGTATTTAATATAATGATGATGATCATGATTACCTGTTTCAAACCTGAAATGAATGTAATTTATTTTCCTTTTCCAGTTGTTTTGACAGTTATGCAGTTAGTGATAAAGATTGCCCTGTTTGTTGGAATAAAGACAAAGATGCATTAGGCCTTGGACTAGAGGTAAAGAATGAAAACAATTTGGTATTAAGACATGCTAAGCTATTTGCTATCTTGTTCTTATGTAAATTTTATTGTTTACTTATTTCGGTAGAACAAACCATCAAAAGTTGCTGTAGATGCCGACTTTGCAATGAAGTTGAGTACGGCAAAGTCAAATTCATTTTCAGTCTTGGCAGATTTCGTGAGTAAAGGGATATTCAAAGAAGAAGCTGAGCAGCCTAAGCCTTCACTCGCCCCGAAGAAAAGTGTCGAAAAGTTACGATTGTCTCAACCTTTTGCTCTTGATCCTATGCAAAGTAAGCAACTATAACTTATCATATAAAATTCATCGTTTTTTCCTACATCTTAATACTTATACATACTAAATAGATACAGTTGTTGTTGTTTGATAAACATTGAGGCTTGTTTATTTTAGCTGCTACAAGTGAGGGTCGTCTCCGGCTCCAAGAAGGAACTGTTAATGCTTATTTGCAACTTGAATCGCAATCACGGAAGGAGCATGAACATTCTTCAATTGAATCTTATTTGGAATCAGTTCGTCCGTATCAGCACATAGTTCCGCCTAATCAATCAGTGCAGCCTAGTCGCCCAGGAGCATCCAATGCTCGCACTTCTTCTGGATTATCATCTTCACTGCCATTCCCTCGTGTTGAACACACAGAAACACGACGCGATGCCAATGTGCAAAAATTCCCTTCGTCAAATCTAATTTCGCAAAACATTAGTTCATCTACAAAAAAGCAGGCTCCTGCTAAAAATCCTTTTGAAGATGACGATGACGATTTAAATCCTTTCAAAGAGCCAGAAGAACCTAAAAATCCATTTGAAGAAGACGATGATTACGACTCAAGTCTTAACCCCTTCGCTGAATAGGCACTTTGATCTTATTCAAATTGCGAGCCTTACAATCTTAGTTAAAATCTCTCGCTCGTCTGAGACAATATTTGTACAGATTGAATTTATATGATTTTCTCTGTGAAATTTTATAAAGTAATACCCAAACTTCTAATGCTGAACTATTTTATACGGCCTGTCAGTGCAGTATGGTTCAAACGAGTTAATAAGCTTTACACAGTTGACATTAAAGCTATATTCTGAATTGGTTAATTTGTATTTTACGTTTGGAATACTTTTGCAAGTTGTAACTGTAACCTTTTTTCAATTATCAGACTCTTTCTATAGTATAGTGTAATTTAATGATGGCTATAGGCATATTTATCCAGTATCTCCACATTTCCTATTGCGTCTTAAAAATAAAGTTATTCAGATACTTCAAGCCATACACGTGTATTTTATTACTCCATCATCATCGTAAAAAGGCTTTTGTAGAACATGTAACTAATTTGAAAAGCAACAAAATGACATTTTTACACTGGCTTTTATTACACTTGAGCTTAGTTCGATATGTTATAGTGTAAAAATCATCATATAACAATTATGTAGCTTGCATAGTCGTAGGCGACACCATTATGTAATCTCTAAATAAGTTTTTCATTGGTAAGAAGAAGGATGTTAAGTGGAGTGGATAAAAGTGGTGCATGCAGGTTATGTGCAATAAATTAGATATTTTTATATAGACACATAGCCTTAGGCTGTTACGGGAAGTTAGACACGCGAAATGATAAAACGATAAGAGTAACACTAATGAGAGAGTATGTAAGTGAAGGTATGTGTGAATGTGAAGAACAAGGTAGGGATTTGAATTGGGAGAAGACACCGGGAAAGCATTTATTCACCAAGAGGAATGACTAAGACAGCAGAGCCAAAGGAGCTAGCCCAAAGGAAGAGCGAAAATCAGGAAGAAAAAAGAATGAGTCTCAAAAGACAGGCAGCCAAAGTGTTGAACAGTCTCTGGCAATCTAAAAATATACAAAATTGGCTAAGCCGGGCCAGCACATACAGAAATGCTCCTTACTGCATGTAAGTTTATGTGGAGTTTAGTTTTATAGTTAGGCTACCCTCTCTTATTGCTTTTTCCGTAGTTATTGAAATGTCGGTGATTTGGCCCAGTATTTAACTGGCTTTCGAGTGTGTTGACTGTTTTTAAATGTATACTACTGATGTTAAATGGGAAAAGTTAGTCATGAAAAAGAATGTGGATGAGCTAGAAGTTAGATGTATAAGGTTATACTTAGGTATTACCTCTGAAATGTAAGCAAACATGATTCTTGCACAGATAATATCAACTGAAGTTTACATCAAGTGCAGGGAACTCATAAGAAAAGGAAAACAGAAGTTGGAGCAGTTGGAAAAGAGGACCGACCGACGGAAACCGAGTCCCGAGCTCATTTCCCCTTGTCTCTTAACGTCCTTTATTTTCATGTCCAATATATTGAGCTCAAAGGCAAGTCAAGTTGATTAACTAAGCTTGAAAATGGCTCTGTGCTCTGAAACTCTGAAGGTTCCTGTCCTGTCGTCCCCTGAATATCTTTAAGAGCTGTCTACGACGAAAACCAAACCACACCATGTCAGTGTACCAAATGTTTCATCAACCAGATTTCAATGTAGACTCTCTCTCTCTCAACGACTACTGGCTTCTCTTTGATTCAATTTGCTTTGCTTATTATGTAGCTCTTCTGTAGTTTTCCTACTCTCTCTCTCTACGACTTGCTTCGTTTCACAGATGCAAAATACAAACAGCAGACTGGCTAACTTTACATTGCTAAGTACAATAGCACTAAGTTACTAGTAAATGCAACAGTACTTCCAAGATGTAATGTACCAGACTCCAAATTACACTTATACAACAGGGAAAATCAGATTACTCTTTCATCTCAACTGCGTTTCTTCAGTTTCTTGGCATAGCTTAAAGACAGCACAACTATCGTCAGCTAAACATATTCCTACACACCAAGTGCTCTATATAGTCTCATCATTTTAATCCTCGTTTAAACCGTGTTCTTTCTATCATCATATTATTATTATTCTTATCGTATTTTCCTAGAGTACTCACTACTGCCCTCCTTCCTCGTCTTTATTGTGTCATTTAATTGTGGTCGGTAATCCAGTTTTGAGTGTTTCGTCTCAATGTAATTATTCCGCCTACTCATTTTCAATCTCGGTTTCAAACACAGTTTTTGGCTTCCGAGTTTCCTTTTAGTGCTTGTTCTTAGTTGGTAGTTTACAGTAGCCAAAATCATGGGGGGAGATGGAAAGATTTTACCGTCGGATCTGCACAGAATACCCAATTTTCACATACCTGAGGTAAGAAGTCAAAAATAAATTGTGAACCGTAATAAAATTGACCTGCATTAAATAGTGTTAAGTAAAAATACATATATTAAAATAATTAAAGGCTGTTTCAGAACTGAATTATACAAGAAATTAGCTGAGATGCTATTATAGTTTTATGTAATATGCGGTTTTGTTTCATTTTCTCTTAACTTTGTAATTGAATCAAATATGGCGGAGGAGAGATTATGTTAGTTACGGGGTTGTCTTATGCGTAGGTACTAGTGTACTAAAAAGTTCGCTTTGTATTTTACTCAACAGGTTAACCTTGAGAAAGAATTTGATGTTCTACAAGAAGTTGGTGAAGGTTGGTTTGCCAAAGTATTTCTGGTGGAGCATCGTAAAACGCGATCTGAAATCATCCTGAAAGCAATGCACAAGGATTCTGTGACAAAGAAAGATCTTATTAGAGAATTTCACTTCAGCTACAATTTGGGGATGTTGAATAATGCTAAATCTATTGTGAGGACCTTTGATATCCTCTTTGAATCAAATGAATGCTATATTTTCGCCCAAGAATACGCTCATTTTGGTGATTTAACATCGAATGTCTCGGAAATCGGAATCGGTGAAATTTACACAAAGAAAGTGGTCAAGCAAATTGCATCCGCTCTTGATTTCATGCACAGTCATGAGTTAGTACATCGTGACGTCAAATTAGATAATGTCCTCATATTCAAAAGTGATTTTTCCAAAGTGAAATTAGCTGATTTCGGCGAGTGTCGAAGACGAGGTTCTCTTGTCGTACGCTTTAATGAATGGGTACCCTACTGTCCTCCTGAAATATGCGACACCCCTCAAGACACAGCTTATTCAGTCGAGTTTCATCAAGATACTTGGCAATTCGGAGTCCTGATTTTTCTTTGTCTCACGGGTAAGAATAAGAAATATTGCTCAACTATTGAAATTGCTCTAACCGATTTGCATGATAAATCAGTTGGTATATCATGATATGGAAAATATTACTTATGAAACGGATATCCTTGCAGGAAGTATACCATGGCAAAAGGCAGACAAACGATCCGATCCAAGATATCAAGCTTTCGACCTATGGCTGAAAAGCAGAGTAACGAAAACACCGAAATCCTTCAAACTACTTTCGAACAAAGCACGGAGGCTTTTCCGAAAACTATTCGAACCAAATCCTAATAAGCGTGTAACTCACTTGAGCGATGAGATCCAAAAATATTCCGAAGATAAATGGCTGTCGAAAATTCCTGATAAACCTTCCGATGATGATGAACTGGCAACCAATATGTCAATGCTTAGTTTTCATTCCTCTCTGACAGACAAAAACAGGCTATTGGGGACTCTGACACGCTTTGGTGTTGAAACAACGGTCGACAGAAACCTGAAGAAAGATCGAATCAAAGAGTGGGTGGCTACGAGCACTATCGAAGAGGAAGAACCCGAACCGGATGAAGATGAGTCATGGGATACTGGCAGCGGTGGGCAGGCATCTTCTAGTCAAACCTCCAAATAATCTATTAGTGATTCTCCATCCATGCACATGGCGTTGCTCGTGGATAATTTGCATGAATCACTTCCACACAATTTCAATAGTTTCCAGAATAACCCAAGCGCGATCATCAGAAGAGATAGAAACTATCATCATTTGTTATTCTGCACTATCTGCTCCAAGTATTTTTTACTAGTCTGAACGAAAGGTTTCGCTCCTCGAGGAAAATAGTTTGCATTATGAAAAGTGTGTGTTTTGTTTCAACTGCACAGTTGTAAAACGGAAGAAAAGCGGATCTGATCCAACTTTGTTACTTTACGAGTAAGAGCCTCATTTCAATTTTATCCAACTCTTATGTATATATTTATCACCGTAATTAAGTCTCGTAATTTCGTGTTCCTACTTCCCACCCTTAGACTAATTTTACATACAAACATTACACATTATTGTACCATTGAGGGGTACAAAAAACGTTATTCCTTATTTACTACTGATTCCTGAACTATCATATCGTCGTCATTATATTTGTGTACTAGATTAGATTGTATAAGTATACACTTTTGAAATAAGTATGTATATATAGCTCTCTCCGTATAAACTGCATGTTGGCCAAGCGCACATTTATTCTCATTCTTAAATGTAAAGCTTATTTTCGTTTTCCTTATTAGTAAATAGTTCATTTTCTTATCATTACGATGCAATAACTCCCAAAAAATAATATATTTAGAAATCTTGACAATTTTATACCTATAAACAGTAGTATCCCTTTAGTCTGTGCCAATTTTTAGCAATTCTACTATTATTTCCGCAAAATTAAAAACGTCTTTAGCTACGCAAACTGCCAAAACAAATAATGAAACAGACTTTTTCTTCAATGTTGCAGAAAATGAAATTGCTCTAATGATAATTATTACGAGTTTATTTAGTACATAATATGCGTACGACAAGGAAGAATCGCAATCTTAGGAATCGTAAGCATATCGTCTGCAATATTTGTCATAGAAAATAATTGTAGATAAGGATTTACTTTGTTTGCAAATGTACAGAGTTACTAAAAATATACAGTTTGTCTACTTCCATTCATTCACTTAAGTTGGCACATCATCAACCATCCGGGGGTTATATACTTATGAAACATTAGCTTTAGCTTTAGCTATTCTATAATGATGGAAAACAATTGAAATTAGTAGTAAAGTTTGCGCAGTTACACAATTGTATTGTTATTATGTAATGGATATAGCCGTTCCGTTCGTTCGTTGTACACTAAAGAAAAAGATGATATTTAGGAAACACTACAGGAAATGATTATATGTCTGAGTCTGATATGTTAAAGTTAAATGTAAAAAAGAATTAAAGTATGAGCTATACTGGAAGACTTAGTTGGTGTTGGTGCCTTGACTGTTTTCTTGAGCCAAAACTGGAGCCAAGAAAATCTGCGGTTAAATAAGCGCCGCTCCTTCTTCGTGTTTATTATCCTATCCGTATTTCGTTTGTTCATTGCACAAGAGACAAGAAGATAAACTAGCTAATCACAACGACTACTGTTTACCATTAACTAGTTTATCTGAAGAAATACATGAATTTTTTAAGTTGTGAAGATATATGCATATTAGAAAATAGTATTTTTCAAATAGATCGAAAAATAGAGCCTGTACTCCATTATTGTATTCTATGTATTTCTAAACATAAATAAATTCAACAAAAATCAGAATTACCTTCTCAATTCTTATCCCTTGTGATTTATAGCAGATGCATCCAAAGGTTTAAAGTCCACGATTTATCAACAAAGGATTTTTTCATGCGTATGTATAGTACATTGTAGGTAAAGCCTTGATTTTAAAACGATTCAGAGACAGATCTGGGTTTACGTTCGAAATTAACGATAAACAATCCTTAGTCATGGTCATTGTCATTGTCTGTTGAAAAATACGTGTTTATACAAATATGCAGACTAGGAGGAACGTTTTTCTTATCTCAATAAATTAATGATTTGGTTCGTGGAAACATTCTCATATATATTTATTTCAAATGTCAAGGTTCAACAAGAATTAACAACCATAGCCTTATTCTTCGGTGTAAGTAGGTACTTTCTTTGTGGCACCAGTATTTTTCTAAATTTGCAACTTGTACTTTGTATAGGTAGCCATTCTATAAAATCTAACATTCATAGGTACAGTGTTTAAAGTTACAAATGTATCTGCAATCTGCACTGTTCTTTGCGATTTGTTACACAATACTATACAAGTAATACTTTCGAGCGACCTTTCTTCATATGTGCGGTTTACCGAAAAAATTCGGATATAAACAAATATTAAACAGATGCAAATTCTAAAGTGGGTGTTTAATAAGCTGTCGCGGAACGTTTCAAAGGACTTTAAATAAGAGTATCTTCGTCGTCTTCACCTGCTTTAGTAGCTCGTTTTTTCGTTAGCATTCCTGACACAGTTTCCTTTTCCCCGTCTATAGTAACTTCTACTTCCAGTCTTTCGAGCATCTGTAAACTCTGTCTTTCCACTGAACCTAAAATATTTCGGTATTACACAGTAATCCTCCAGATAAAGTCAAATAATACCCTATAAATCACTCCTTTTACCCTTACCAAAGCTTTCCCTGTATCCACAAGTGCTTGAGGTTCGTGAAAAGGAATTCTGGCTCTCACCATCCCCACCATTCTGCGGTGAAGTGGATTTGTTGCGTTTTTTCGAACGAATTCTCAGACTTGTTTTATGTTTTGAAACATCAATAAGTTTTTCCTCGTCATCCTTTTCCTTCTTTTCATCTTTAAGGAGTTGATCTCCTGGAGTAGGCGATCCGGACTGACTTGGTGTTTCTAAAGTGGGCACTTCTTCCAAATCTACACTGGAAAACTAATGAAAACAAAAGAAATTAATGTAAACTTGTGTAATTATCCCTGTACATGTAATGGCTTTCTGGTGCATACCTCTAGATTCCCCTTTCTGCTCTTCCGAAACCTGAATGTTTTCCTACTCTGAAATTTCTGCCTCTGAAGTCTGTGCTGTTTAGCAACATCGTCATCTGGACCGCCAGCCTCAGCTGAGATTTCTGGACCCAAATCTAGATTTTCTTCGCTCCTCTCTGCGCAGACATGAAAAACAAGCATAAAATTAGGATGTCACAGACAAATGGAGAAGTTTACTGGCATTGACAACGTTGCTACAAGATTTTCAAGCTAAATTTATCATTCTCGCATAGTTTTCTGATGCTAGATACATTAAATTGTACTTATTAATTAACATACTTGTATCATAGACTAGGTACAACTAATACGATTGACAGTAATAGATATCCGCTATGCTTTGTTTACTGTACAGAGTAATTAATAACGATTAGACGATCCAATTAAGTAATTGCATACAATGACAATCCAACATATAAGACATAAACTGACTCATTACTAAAAGGAATAATACTTACTGTTTTATGTATAGTGTTGTTGTTGTGCCCATATTAGTCAAATGTGGCTGGAATTTATTGTCTATACAGTCCAACTCAAATAATAAGAAGCGAATCAATCATAAGGACTGTTAATAATTAGTAAAATTAGCACATAAAAGTAATTTTAGTGCAATGCTCTACATAAATATTGCTACGAGAAGCAGAAAATCATATAAATAATTGTTGTTACCAAAACCAATGATTAGTATTAGCATACAGTGCATTGTAGGTATCTAAAAACTACAAAATCCAAAGAGGACCAGCATGAGAGTGAGTGTAATTAGTGATTGCAATTTTCCAGCATGTCTTAAGAGTTATAATTAGTTCGTAAAAATGACAAGACGCAAAACAGAGGTGTACAAATTACAGATCCATTAGCTAACTTGAAAGAAATCATTGGGGATAATGAAAAGAGAGTTGAATTAAATATTGAAGTATATATAAATAGAGAGGATACGAGACAGACTTAAACGAGATCAAGACAATAATGACATGACATGACAGTAAAGAGAGAGAAGAGACCTTTGGCTCTGAGGATAGAGTTTTCAGGAATAGTAAATGGCGCATCACCCGCAATACTCACTCGTCGCATGAAGCGATCCACCATTCGACCTTAAAAGTCAAAGTTCACACACATAACATTCAAAGCTAATGCCAAACCAAATAAGACACACATATCCACCGTCAAATACAAATTCAACGGAAGATAGTTTCACTAGTTATACTTTTATCAGTAGGAAAACCATCCATTGCAGGAGAAAAGTTATTTCTCCTTTCTTGTGAGAAATTGAAGTAGAAAGTGGTTTGACGAAGAAAGACAGAGAAAGAAAAGCACCATATTAGTTTGTTTAATTCAGAATTTTTCGCACAACACACGAGTGCGTGCTCCAGTGAAATGAGAAGGAGAAAAGTGAAAAATTGTCAAAAACAATCTACGTGATAATTAAATGGGGTGTAGGAAAATTAGAATATTTAGTGAGTGCTTTTCAGTGGAAAATCTTTGAAAATGCAAGGGGCTATATACTTTTGGGAAATAGGAATTGTTATTGTGCTATGCAGCAGTGGTTTTAAATAGCTGTGACAGTGGCACGTACGCTCTGTAGTGTTGGAAAATCTTCGAGGAAGAAAAACTTTCAATAGTGTTAACAGCTTGAGGCAAGTTGAGCAATTACAGTTATACATTATTATTATAGTTACCCATTCGGAATTTGCCAGTCATAGAGAATGCATCTCATTTTCACTGAAATCCATGTGAAGGTAATTACTTAAATAAATCTTTCATAGTTATTATTAATAATACGCGCAAACATATCTTAAATGCTACAGAAAAGTTTGTCCTCGATCCAGTTTATCCGTACTAGTACTTACTGATGGTAGCGCAAAGAAACGCAACGAGATGAAAATATGAAAGCACAAAAAGATCACATTTGTAGCTGCCGGAAACATAAGCTCGTTCAATCAAACTCCAGAAAATACCTACTCCAAAAACACCTACAGATTTGCCATTTAAACCAAATAATGGGAATTGGGAAATGTGTTCACCCAAAATTACTGATATTTTCACACACAAGCAAATCTTTATAGTATTTACGGAAACTAGTTAACAACTCAGCACATAAATTACATAATAGCTGTTCAAATTGTGCTGTTATTTTAAAACTGCTTGATGCTTTTTCAACAGTACAGATATAGAACACACATCAAAATCTAGGAAAACTATAGATTACGTAGTAGTAATAATAAGTAGGTATATAAAATATTATCCTTTCAGTTTAGATAAGCTTTCAAACTCCAGACGCATCAATCAATGATACATACTACGTAGGTACGTACGATACAATACGATGTTGATTTTCCCATGAATAAATGTAAGCAGAACAATTTTGTAATACCTTGAGAAGTAGGCTTCACCCTAACACTAGATTCTCTGTTGAGACTTTTCTGAATATTGCTAGAAGTAGCTTTGGAAGAATCATCAGTTCCTCCGAAACGTGCCGCAAGACCTGGGAAAAGTTCTGACAGTGATGGACGAGGTCGGCTTTTCCCTTCGTCTGGGTTCAGATTCTTCTTGTTGATAACTGGCTCTTCTAAACAGCAAAATGTCAGAAAAGAAAACAAACAATACATTAGAATGTATCCAATTATGCGTCACAGTTTTCTCTATACCCTTACGGTTCTCCAGATCCTCCTTCAGTGTTTTCATCTGGTGAGCGATTTCAACGAGAAGGATGCTTTTCGCTTTCCCTAAAGAAACAACTCCCAGTTTCTCACGAATGGCAAATTGGTAAGAACGGTCTTGATCATTTGTTGGTGGCTTAGACATCTGAAAATTAAAGGAGTATAGACAAATTAATTTTCATTCCCGATCCCTACATCCGTCCGCCACACACGTCTGTTTTAAAATTAATCCTACACGCGAATCTCACCTTTTCAGCAATTAATGGTCGAAACATCGGATAGATAGATGTTCTGACACTAACGACAAATTCCAAGAAGTCCCAAAATGCTGCACCACCTTCAGAACGATTACCTAACTCTTGAATTATCCGAACAGTTCTAGCCCACTCGCTGCTCAGTTCCGTGTCAAAGCAGATACACAAGATTTTAAGACCTAAACCCAGGTAAAAATTATAGCTACTAGATTTTATTCCAACCCTCAGGTATTCTTAGGTACTTTTTTGCCATTGCTTTTCTATTATTAGGTGTGTATTTTCAGAGATGTCAAAAAATCGATTTTACCCAAAAATGCAATCTGACAAGTAGATATTCTCAGTTTCTTTTCAGTTACACTTCCGGAGCGAGTTGCCCCAGAGCCACCAAGTCCCATGATAGAGGTACTGTTAGCTTCAGAAGCAGTTTTGATTCGTGGACTACTATGGCTAATGCTATTGAGTATGATATTCAGAATAAATACAATATCCGATTTTCTCATCTTAGGAACATCTGTAAGTAATAAATTACATTAGAAATGAGAATTCATCAATTCGTTTCAAAACTGCCATTTCCTTCGAATTTTTTTACCTTTTCGACCGGTTCCCACACGCAAACATAGAGGCAGTAGTAAATGCATTAAAAGTACGTCAGATTTGTCATTAGAAGTTGGAACTGTTGGCACAACTCCACAAGCTTGTTCCAAAGAGTACGTTTCCTGAAGGCAAAAACCGGAGAAAATTGTATAAAAATCCTTTCTCCCTAATACAATTGCAAACAGGAGGAATTAGATGGAGCACTAGGAAGAAATTGGTTTTTCTCACCCCTAAGGCTCGCACTTGCAATGCCAAAAGTCGGACTACCGTTGAGCAAAAATGAGCTGGTGGCATTTTCCCTATTACGGCAGCAGTTGCAGAGCTGAGACCGAGTTCGCTTGCCTGCCCTTCTCCCATTAATAAACACTGTACAATCATATTGAAAACGTAAGATTGTGTCCAACTTTAACCTAAGTTGATTGAAGTAATAAATAATATTTGCAATCTCAATAAAATAATTACTTGGCACGTTTGGATCATAGATTTTAAATACTGGCTATGAACAATGTAGGGATGTCGCCATAAAGTTTGATAAATCCCTTTGAGGAGTCCAGCAGCTGCTTCCCAGTCGCAATGTCGCTGTGAAAACAAAGGTAATTATGCATCTCGTATTTATTAGCTGTACTCCACCCACAGATTGTGAATTTGGCAGTTTGTGGTGTGCTTTTAGCGTAAATAAAGATACGCTGATGATTTACGATGTGATAGTAAGGAAAGGACAATTAGTAGAGCTTGAAGAATTGGATGCAATAAATAAAGACGCTTCTTAATCACCCTAATCGATGGCTTCTTGCATATCTTGGAGAAAGTCTTGTCCAAACGGCGAAGAAATCCAGTGAGTGCTGGGCGTGCACTTTCGTGCGTCCATTCTCCCCAAGGAAAAACTTCGACCATATAGCGCTGGAGACCTCGGCATCCCATTGTTGCCGGATCATAAGGACTGACCTTTAGTAAACTCATAGCGACTTCGACGAGTCTCTGGGAAAACAAAGAATTCAGAGCAGCTGTCAATAACATTCCTTACATTATGTTTTCCAGGCCTTTGAATGACGTTCTATTGGATTTTTGGATGTGAATGAAAGTGCAATAAAAAAGAATTCCTGGTGATACTCACAGTGTGACTTTTTATATCCAAGAGTTCGACAGGTTTTGCCTCAGCACCTCCTTTCTTTGCCAATTCTGGAAGACGGGCTGAGGTTTTCGAGTAGAAATCCGATACTAAACATAATAACGTGTCTCTTGGCCGTCGAAATTCTTCTCTGAGTACCTATCCGTGTCAGATAAAATTAAAGTTAACTTCCTGGGAGCATAAATAGATGTGACATTGCCAGTTGAATGGAATCTTGGATTTCCCTAATGGAGAAAGAAATTGATGGGTTAACCTCAGAATCCTGCATATCTCTGTCGTATGCACTTTTATTTCTCGAGTGATCGCTCATGTATTTAGAGTGGGAATCATCGTCTGCAAATTCATATCCCGGGATCATTCCACTTTTACTAGTGTAGTTTCTTTGACTGGAGCCTCTTAAATCCGTAGGGCCCGACATCTGAGGACCGGTGTAATTTCTAGATGGGAAAATCACATGCTGCTATTATGTACCATGACATTCTATCGATCGGGAATTTAATATAGTGGCTGGATGAAGGAGGATGTACATCCAATTCCATCCAACCGAAATAGATTTCATAAAAACTCCTTACTTTGCCAAAGGCTCGCAGTTGTTTACCAAAGTTTTCATGGCCACAGCAATATGATTTATGATATCTCTTTCCGTTTTCCCTTCTTGTTTATTTGTTTGAATGTGAATGATATAGGGAGGAAGGACTGCTTCCAGAATTGTCTGAAAAGAAAATATGAGCAATAAAAGCATGGACTCGGAGGATTAGGAAAATATATAGAAAAATAAAACCCTTTCGTAATTAAAAGACAATTTACGAGCATTTGTTGTCCTCTGAGAGAGTCAGACGCATAAGCCACAACGCAGACACACATGGAGATGCAATCCAGAACCGTAATCTCATCAGAATCATCGTGGTAGCAGAAATCCAATGGTCGTAATGGCTGTGGCCCGTGAATCAACTCTGTTATGTGAAGGGGATCAGGTGTAGGAGTCTCTAGAGACAGTAGCAATCTAAATAGACATTTTGATGGAACTCGTGTTGGATCTCCGTATTGCGATAACTCATCTGTATCAAGAAGTGCTGCTAATGCCCCGAACATTTGAAGGATGAATGGCTTGCGGTGAAGAAGATAGAATTCCTTGCAAGCAAACTCAACTGCCTCGGTCACTACAAGATATTCGCATGGAAAAAAATAAACAATAAATATTAATAGAGCAATAATAGTAAGTAAGTAGTAGATATTCGGACGTTTTCTCACAGTATGCATCTGAAAATGGAATAGGGGCGGGCGGGAGAAACGCCAAAGGGAAATGGAAAGTTAATATCGTTTTACCGAGAGGATTGCTTTGGTGGTTGCAATAAGTCAGCAGTAAAGGCGGCATCACAAGTAAATATCCATTTGTGGAAAAGATATTCTTGAATTGCTGGGCCGCATTTATAAAAGCAGCGGTTACGTAGCGAATGATCGCTGCGTCCTCCGAATGTACCATCAATGAGCCTGAAAAGAATCGTATAGGAAATTAGATGAGAGTCGTAAACGGAAACAAGGAGCCTACTTGAGCTTTCCCAATCAACTTTTATAAAGCTTCCGCTCCACTTTATTATGGATACCTACCGCTAAGGACATTAATGAACAGATGGATATCTCCAGAGTAAGCGAAATTCCCTGACATTGCTTCAAACATTCTCGTAATGAGCTTTGTCCACATGAATTTGTGAAGGACATCTAATCCAAGTAATTCCTAAAGTGTGTAGATTTACATTACTTTTTTCTGAATGGTCCTATGAGTCGGAAAAAGGATTATGACTATAATAACTAGTTACGTATTACATTAGATCTCCGTACCCTGCCCATCAAACCCGCTTTACTAATGTCCATATCGGACTCTAATGCTTTTCGAGGGAAAGACGGAAGTTTCATTAATTCTTCATGAAGGAAAACCACTCTTTGCATCACTTGATCCACGTTCTTCAGAATGGCCCACGTAAGTGTTACTGTAACATGAATCAATAATTTTCTTTCTAATAGTAACTAAACTACTTACACACATTCAAATATAAACTGCGAATACACGGATGAATGAAGATATTTACCTTTGCCACTCTCAAGAAATTTCAAAATAAATGCTTGACGTTGCAGAGCATTGTAAGCATGATCTGGAGCCATGTGTGCCAAACTTAGCTGAGGATGTTGGGCACGAGAGAAGAAATAAAAGTCTCTCACGTACGCATTTGGGTTGTGTATTTGGTCTGTGGGAAACAAGTTTAGCATTGAAAGAAAGGAAATAAACCCGGCTATTTTCATGCATTATATAACTTACGGGTCTTGTGGTCAACAAGAAAGTATTCCTTATGATGCTCTTCATCGATACTAAAAAAGTCATGAGATTCTCGTAGAATTTGGATAAATTGTGTATCTTCTTGTACGGGGAATTGAGTGGGAATGCCACCGGCATCAGGCCCTGCAATTTTCGTTTTCAACCAAGATAACATAAAACCATCAGCCATTCTCATAAGATTTTATTGAGAACATGCACACATGTGCAAAACATTGTAGTAGTTGCAATACAAAGCTAATCCCAAGGGCTAATCATTTCATAGTCATACCCATTGGCCCATGAACAACAATTTTCTTGGCAGCCGGAACATTAGCTGTCAAAAGAATGGAGGCATCACACTGTTCCTTCCGTAAGATCTGTTTCAGATCTTTGAACATTATGCCTTGCACACTGTGCACAACCTAAACAAACCATAAATCCACCGTACTTTACTAAATAATTCAACTGATGTATGTAAATCCCAATTTCTTTCGCATTACCATCCAGAGCACAGACAAAGCCGATCCGATCATTTCTGTGCTGGAATCCTGCGGGGATCGAGTGTGAAACATTATAAATCCTATTATGTGATTGTAGAGAGAAAATGCAGCCTGCTGGGGAAGTCTTGGTACAAAAAGTATCAAATGTCTTAACACCTAGAAATATGTCAGACCACTTATGTCACTCATGTGAGATAAGAGATTATGATAAATGAAGACAAGAATATCACACCTAATTATACAAGCATCCTCAATTCTCGAATATTATCTTACAATGCACTTAACAACGTTATCACTCTAAAAGTTATCACCTTGAACATCAACTCGTGCCTTCCTCGCGTCAATTTCTCGAAAATGTAACGTAAAAATAGCGAAGAGTCATCCACCAAACAAGTCCACAGAACTTGATACGCTACTTCGTACACTGCATTTCCATCCTGAGTTACCGCAGGATCATCCAATAATTGAATTATAAATACTGCTGCAGAGCAAAGCGAAGATGGAAGAAGAGTTTGCCCTTTGTGATGACTGCCTTTCGTTGGAAGCATCCCGGATATACCTGTTTCAAATTAAGACATCATCAGAATATTAAATCACTATTGATTCTTTTGTGTCGACAGATGATTTCACTTTTAGTTCAGACTGAAATCCAATGAAACTATTATGAATTAAAGATAAACCTGTCATTATTGTAATTCCGTCTGATCCTCCTTGAGCTTGGGCTGGTTGGGAGCTTGTAGGGCCATTGCCCGGGAGCAGAAGCCTGCTTATCTCCCTAAAAATAGACGATTATAGGATAATAAATAATTTCCTGTGTAAAATGCATTATTTTTAGCAAACGGCTCTATTTCAACTGGTTTAGATTAGCAAAGAACGGGAAAAGGAGAAGAAATGAGCTGTAGTAATTAATTACTTGGCCTTGTGGCTGAGCCTCGTCATCTGCTTCATCTTCCCCCACTGCGTGATGTAAGCCTTGAATAATAGAAAAGATAAGCAGACAGAGTATTAGTATTTATACAAACTATGTCAACTCTCTCTCGCTCTCTCTTTCTCTCTGTGTGTTTCTTTAATTATCAAAATTAATTATTCTCCATTCATTAGAGAGTACATGGAGAGGATGAAAGTATTTTGTAAATTCATTTGCTCACTGGGTTCGTAGGAGGCTTGTTGAGTAATTGAAACTGTCGTGATGAGAAAATGCTCCCGTTCCAGCCTCTTTTTATCTTCCTCGGCTTGCAATGCCATTTTCACAAGCTCTGCCTGTTGGGTCTTCCGAGTCTTCGTGGCAGTGACTAAATATCTCTGCGAAATTCATGCCGGTTGCGTAATTGAAATGAGAATCTCTCGCTCATTTTAATTGAGCTTTAACTAATATGAGTTACACTCCTAATTAATAACAATATTTTACCCTGGACAAATGAGGATCCTGATTTAGAGTGACTTCCTCTACTTTCGCCTTTGTTTGCGGCATCCACGGAGGATCCACTACAGGAATGCATTCAACGCCGATTCTGTTCAAGCATAATAACAAAAAATTGGCTATTGCAATATAATTACAGGTGACCCAAATGTCATTACATTTTAATGAAGTGCACAATACGGCATATACATTATACATTATTTAGCAATGACAAACCTTGGAGATGGCAATGTAAACTCAATTCCTGGAGGAGGTGCCTTAAATGTGCTATTTTCTTCCATTCTCGGCCATACTTGATGACGGGACTTCCACAGCATTTGAAAACGAAGCATCGCATTGATTCTTGTCACTACATTCTGATTCTCAAATTCCAGTTGCATCAAAGATTTCACTTGCTCCGGTGTTTTCACTCCAGCCAACACGAACAGTACAGCACAACAAGAGTTAACCTTCAGAAATTGTCGCATTATAAAGGAATGCACTTTCACCCAAAGTATTTGGTAAGAGGTTCAGAAAATGTTTAGAGAGGAGGATAATGTAATTATATTTAGTAGGTACCTGAATATCAGGCTCAAGTAGTAATTCCCAAGTAATAGGGATCAAAGCTAAGAACTGATCTTCAGATAAAACGGAGCCGGATTTTATGAGTAGAGAGAACATGGCATGGAATCCACCCTGTACTTGATTCTTTATGTATTTTAATATAGCCGACTCCTCGACTTTCTCTCCTCTGTACACGTGACTCCCTAATCCTTCGTTGAAAGTGGTTGACTCTAAAAGATTTAAACCTAAAGTGGATGTAGTGGCATTAGCAGGTCCAAATTCTTCACCGTAAACTTTACGAACACTCTTCAAAAGCCTTGACACTCCTCTCATCAAACGGCGAGGACACATTGGATGGCAAAATCCTTGATGTGTACACCTTTGATGTTATAAGAGAGAAAATCAATTAAATCTTCTACCATATTTTAATAGATCGTAGATTCGTCTTGCGTTTTTGATACAAATGTGTAGCGTAATAAATGTAAAAGGAGATCACCTAAAATTCATGGATCCTAAGAATTCAATTACAGTATTTATCCACGGCATATACATTAAATCTTCTTCAGCACCAGCATTATCTTCATTGCTCATTACACCGGGAGATTCATCTCCGCTGTTCTGTTCCGAAGTATCATCCGAAATAGAACTTACCTTTCTTTTACCACTTGTAAGGGAATCTGACCTTTTCATCGCTACAAAGATCAGATAGTTCTGTGATTATGTTTCTTTAAGAGTAAGTATGACAAAAATTTGCAACATATTCCTTACAGTCACTATCCTGCTCCTTTTTTGCACCTCCTTTTGCTAATTTAATTGACCTTCTTCTAAAGGAGGATCCACTAACTTGAGCTCCAGGTGTTCCTCTACGTAAAAGTAAAGGTCGAGCCTTTTTAACTTTCTTATCATCTGAACTCTCAGCTTCCTGCAATGTGAGAAAATCCATTCAGCTCTTGTTTTTTTGAATTGGGTGAAAATGACAGCTGAAAATGACGTTAACGAACCTGATTTTTCTCACCACTCTCATTCGATTCATTATCATTGAGCACAAAGCTAATTTTCCTTTCTCCACTCCCCGTTGGGGCATGAGGGTCAACAATACTTTGTAAACTGTGGGACGCTTGGGATTGCCCCATCGATGATAAGCCTAGAAGTTTTTTCCTAACTTAACTTTAACATTGAGAAGCATTTTATCCATCTTATGTTACAGTACCATAGCTCCAGCGACGATTGGCGTTACCGCTGCCCGTTCCTGGTCCTGGTGCTGGGGCAGCGGTTTTACTGCTGGTCTCCTTTTCAGCTACTGTCGCTTTGCTGACAGTTCCACCTTTGGGAAGCGACTAAGTAACAAAGGAATGAGGACAAAAAACTTAAAATACCTATCAAATGAAACTTTTCAGAAAGATACTCATCAAACACATACAGAACAGACAAACATCGAAATAACAGATTCGCACAAACAACACAAACATTTCTTTGCAATGACATGACAGAAAAATCTTTTGTTAGAAAGAGAAATTATAATAGAATTCATGAAATCGTTAGATTTGAAAAACAAAAGGATGAAAATGGCTTGATAGAGACGAAAAAGGGTTAAATTAAGGAAGATTAGAAGAAAGACAACAATCATTTAGCATTTGCTTGGGCATTATTCATTAGTAGGCAGAGAGACGCACAGATATACTCAATATCAAGAGAGGTCGGGTCGGATCAGGGCAAGAGCGAGAAAGTTAGCTTGTTAGTTAGTAAGAGAAGCTCTAGTGACTTCCGAAAACGGAACAAAGTGAAACACTTTCTCCACAACAACAAGTAGGAGAGTTCACAGTTAAATTAGCTACCTGGTACGTTTCTCGCATAAATGCCGTTATCTCATATAAGAGCATACAAGTTAGAACTTGCAGAGCCAAGGGACAGTCAAATTCGTCAGTTATGCTCGCTGTATAAAACCAATAAATAAATATATTAGTACATTTCATGGAAGAAAGCAATTCATCAATCTAATCGTAATATTCGCTACTATCTACTTAAACTACTAAAATTAATTTTCTACAAGAATGGCCACTTATTGCACCATTATTACATTATTAGTGAAAAATCTAAAAGAAATCTACGGACAAAGCTAGATTACTGTCAAAAGAGTACTAAAATAGTATATATCTGTACGTACACCAGATATACATTTGGTAAACAGTACTTACTTCAACTATTATAAGTAGTACTATTTAGTAACTACATTGTTAGGAGATTAAAACCGCTAATATACTTACTTGGTAGTTATTGAAAATCATCACTGCTTACTATGCTAAATATTTTATACTTAATTTCTAGGATTTGTACGTAGTGAAATTATAATATGAAAATGTCCATAATAAATATCCACTACGTACAAACTTGTTGTCACTAAAGTTCACTCCGGGAAATCTAGTGCTAACTAATAAAATCATTATTATAGAATTAAGAAATTCACCTTCATCAAGAAAATCTTCCTCTTCATCCTTTTGAGCAAGCTCACTTTGCTTAGCATCATCACTGAAATCCAAGTCAGCTAAATGTTGTTTGTTTGATTTCAAAAAGTCTTCCAGTCTTGCATTTAACGCCTAAACCAAATGAAAATGAATTTTGTAGGATTTTTCTCACTGTTATTAATTTGGAGTTGAGAAATACCTCTCCCCATTGATGAAACATTTTTCCTGCAGTTCTCTGCAGTCCGTGAGAGCGAGACTTGGAACCTATTGGCTTATTGCTCATCCCTACACAAGAAGGTCTGAAAATTGGAAATTTCATCCACAAAGGCCAGTGTCCTCTGTTACAGGCGTGAATTAGAAAGCAACATTCTATCATAATTGAAGCTCGAGCAACAACAACAGTTTTTGGCTGAAAACGAGATTTCATTTACAGTGAAAATTACTCAGTTAATATGATTTTCTT
This sequence comes from Tomocerus nigrus, assembly GCA_019776505.1. Taxonomy (NCBI): domain Eukaryota; kingdom Metazoa; phylum Arthropoda; class Collembola; order Entomobryomorpha; family Tomoceridae; genus Tomocerus; species Tomocerus nigrus. The sequence goes on from JABASI010000318.1 coordinate 28,140, forward strand.
ATAAAATTAGCAAATTTAAGAGGAAAATTAGATTTTGTACTAAATCAAGAAGAGCCGCCATGAGATGAGGATCTGGAAGGGAACCTAATATATGTAATTACAATAAACTTCATTAGCATATGCAAGTCAAAACACTTTGAGGGTAACCGTCCATTAGAGGAAGAACCTTACCCGGATGTGTGATCTCAAGCAGAAAACCAAACCTGAGTAGACCCTCTTGGACAACGGTGCGGTTCACCAATCGGCGTTCTTTCAGAACCACGAAGCCATTACTGTCACCCACAACCTGCATGTGTTCCAAGAAATATGCATTCATCACAAAACTATTTCCTAACTTGCTCCGCTTGTGTATAGACATCTGAGAAATAAATAGTATATGTATAAAAGTACATTTTCATTCGTGACATTTTCTAGAGATCCTCTTCGACTTAATCCTCCTGCTAGACTTTCATCATTCGTAGACTCCCTTTTAATTTTCATCCTTTTCAATCGTTCTTCGACACGTCTTTTGGCTTTTTGTACAATCGTAGCTTGACGAACGGTTCGTTTCGACTCCAAGCCAGACGTTATAAGTAGAGGATCGTCGAAATCGACATCAAAGGATTTGTCAGTGCCAGACCCTTTTGTCAGCCAGCCGACAAGACGAGATTCCTTCTTTAGAGATGTACTCGAGTTTTTCTTTGCTACTAAATCAATTTCACTTGATTTAGGCGTTAATGTCGCATGTTTCTTTGTCAGAGTTCCACTTGGACTTTCACCCGTGTTGTCTGTGTCACCCATGCTCTAAAGTGTCGTTTAAATTATATGCATATTATTAAATTACGATTCTCTATGTAGTAACATACAATAACAGTATTTCTTACAGCACAAGTTGAAGATGAACTCTTTTTTTTGAAAAATCCCTTTTTATTACTGGAACCAGACTGCGGGCCAGATGTCTCATCCATCATAAAATAACTTGGAGAGTCTTCACACTGTTGCATTCGCCTACAATTGCAGTCGAGTTCATTCAATTTTACTTTCACTTGGATCGATTATCACCGATATTAAAGCATGTGCAATACTTTATTAAATATCTTGGAGCAATATACCTTACTACTCTGGTTGTCTGAGTTTGACTGGCATTAATTTTATTTGGTCTTTCCACCTAAAACCATTCCATGAAGATTAGTAGTTTATCGGTAGGAGTATTGTATCAAACATGTTTGCATTTTAGAAATAAATAGCCTGAAATGTGTTGTAGTAAGTAGGCATTATACTTACAGAATCTAACAGAGCAGAAAGTGCAACTTTCCTAAAAGTATTTCCATCATTTTCGTACACGTAATTTATGAACTGCCTAACATCGCAATACAAAGCCTGAAAATATACATAGAGGGACGGTGATTATCCATGATCTTGGAATTTTCGGTAGGTATTTAAAATAAATGCGGATGATGTGATTGACGGACCATATTCTCAGTACTTCGTAATTCTTTTGATACAAAAGCCAGACCTTGAAACGAGAGACTTGAAGACAACTTTAAAGATATGCTGTTCAACTTTATTTTGATTGTGCTCGACCCCAGAGGCGTAGGTTGCGTAAAAGTCTCGTATTTTCGTGTCTATCGATAATCATAAAGGATTTGATTCCATTTAATAATTAGTCGACTGTGAGATGAGAATTTTCATTTGCAATGAGAAATGAAAATGGGAAAATATAAAATAATATTATCTGTAAACACCATTGAAAGTAAATTGACGAAAGCATGACGTACTAAGCGGAGAAAGTAAGGTGGACTGATCAACGCAGAATCCACACAGAGAATGGAAAAAATCCAGGATGGTCGACAAATTTTGCTGACTGATTAAATTCTTGTAGTAAGTTGAGAATTGAGTTTGGAAGCGTGTAGAGACTTTCAAAAGCAAACTTTGAGCATGGGCTCGGACAGTTTCTGATTGACTGCATCGTTGGGCTTCTCCACAGCCGTGAGAGCAACCCATTGCACTTATAATTCTGGAAAGAAGTCCTTATTAAGCATAGCAATTAAGTAGAGAAAGCCAATTATCGAGAAAAGCAGTATTACTTTGTTAAACTATCCAAATAAATCATAGAATCCGTTTTGTCGACTTCTTTCATTAATAATTCCATCAAGTTAAGTACAGTCTGAGCAACCCTTACAGATTTTATTATTGTCTCCCGACAGCTGACTAGATGAAGAGCCTTTTTGTGCAAAAAAATGTAATTAGCATGTAAATTAGTTTTTCGATACGTATACGTGTGTGAAGAATGGGGGAAGGGAACCTTGAAAACAACTTTCGGATTTATTTGTCCATCACGCTTTATATACTGGGCAGTTCCTGGAGCTTCTGGAGCTTCGCAGATACTATATGAGATATTACTATCGCTTTGTGATCTGATCCCAAAGGAAACTCCCTGTTTTTTCCCATCAACGGCAAACTTACTAATAATAGAGTTGAGCTGTTTCTCCAACGTGTGATTTCTAAGAGCATCAATCCATTGACGTAGTCACCTTAGAATTTATATTTTTAATTAGCCCAATTAAAAAAGTTTCTGCACAAACCTGCCAATTCTGTCTGGCGATGGAGTCGGGGCTGGAGTATGTTCCGTTACAGTAATGATAGGGTTCGGGAAACATATCCTATCTTGCTTACTCTCAGAATCCGTCCCATAATTTGTAACTCCAACGTACCTGAAAAGCCGAAAATTATTATAGAACTAGAAAATTCAAGGAAATCCTAGAGTGAAAGTAAGAAGTGCGTCGTGCACCAAATAAATTGCTGCCACACAACTACGAAACTATAGATGTATGTATATTGTGGCAACTGTTGTAATAATAAACTGAATTTAATCAGCCGAATAATGTAATTAATTATATCTTTCAAACTAGAGTAAAGTAGCAGAGAAGTGAATGAATATAATCAAAAGTAATCTAAAAGTGAACATTCGGTACATTGTCTTTATGTTCATTTTATGTTCATTTTCATGCAGAATGAGAATCCATAACAAAATCTTCATCAAAACCAATTCCACCTAATAGGCTACAAGCAAAATATGTAAAAGCAGTTTTTTCAAGTAATTATAATGACTAGGTGTACTTTTATCCTATGCAATAGCTACTACTAAATATAAATGGTAATTTGGCAAAATTCCTATTCTAAAAGGGCTTTTCAGCTAGGGTTTTTTTGCAAATGAAGAAATTGGCAGCTTTTCTAGATTATTAAAAATGTAAAGAGTAAATGTTATTATAGTGTAGCCTTCGAGCAACATTTCAGCAACCTATTGTTACACTTACCCCGTAGGTGCTGCCAATTCATCAACAAGCAAACAGCTAAGAAAGGGACAGAAAAAGATCACAATATGGAGATTTTAGGTCTTGAGACATTTTAATCCGGATTAAGACAGATAGATAATACGGAAGTGATAAAAAACTACTAAAAAACTCAATATTTGAATCCTCTTCAATGAATACAAACATAAACACAGGAAAACAAACACAACATACAAGATCCACGGTCGAAGCCAACAATTTACATATCAATAAGGATCAGATTTGCCTCTTTTCAACTAAAACTAAACTAAAGGGAAATCAATACCTAATGATTTAGCTTTTATAGGCTTGGTTTATGGCTGTAAGTAAACATTTCAAAACTCATTTTCAATGTGACTTACTAAAATCAGTGATATGTTCAGTCGAAAAAAAGGGAAGGATAATAATTAAACGCATTGAGACATTAAGAGTTAATACACCGATTCGGTGTCAGTGATTTTTGCTGATTATACAATAACAAAATGAGAGTAAAAAGACACGAAACAAAGTGTAGTGTGTAAAGAGAACAATCGAGGATTGGTATTCATATAATACTTACCTAAGACTTGGCATACTCTTTCCTTTGAAAAGATTCGAAGGTTCACCGAAATAGTTTTGCAGTGTTGGATTTGTTGTATTTTCCATATCATCTCTTTGTCCCATTGCAGATTGTGGTCTGGGAACAGGTTCTTCCACTTCCCCTTCATTCTCCTATTGAATTTACATAGGAAATAGAAAAAGTGCCAAAAACTGCAACGTCTCAATTCTTTCATGGCCATTAACTTACAGCAATCTCCATATTCACAACCGTTCCAATTTTCTCGAGCATTTTTTCTGACTTTGACAGTAGTTTTGTTTCGACAAAAGTTTTTAAATCCAGCATTGATAATTTTTTCTTAGGTCCTTTTTCGCTACCTCGTCGGTCATTGCCTCCTCCGCGTCGTTGTGCAACGGGCGAAGAAGAGACAGAGTAAGAAAAGAATTGATTGTTCTGAGACATTTGTGAATCTGATCTTTGCTTCAATCCTCCGAAAGCAGGTTTCAACTTTGCTTTAGCACGTTCTTTTTCTCGTTCCCTTTCTGCTCTACACTGCGAGCCAGCAAAATCAGCCAAGTATGTACTTTTCAACTTGGGAGCTGGCAGGGAATTGCTTCTTTGACGATGTGATTCATTCTGCTCCTTGGTTATGTTTTCAGTTAATGTTGCAATATCCTGAAATCTAACAAGTTAATTCTCAAAATCTAATTCTTTTGAGTGCCTTGAATGCATGTCACTCCTGTGGTAGGTAGGTAGGTAGGTACCTTTTAAGTAAAAATTGACATCCCCAGTAAACCCCTTCTTCTTCCCAGTGCGATATAAACAAACATCTCATTACAGAAACATCCATAAAAGTTGCAAGTCTTAAATTTTTCCACGGTTGCGTCAATGAATTCTGCTTATTGAAATTTGGCTTAGACGTTTGTCCAGGTACTGATCTATGATTGTCATTGTCACCATTTGTTTTGTCAGTTGAATTTCTGGGAGAGCTGTCTGCTCTTGGCCGTAAATCTCCCGCGGACCTAACATCATTTAACACGCTTTACTTCTCCTATCCCATACATTTTACTTCATGGTCAACAAGTTTTATCACTAACCCCTTCTGACTCTTTGGTTTATCTGATGGTGACGGAGATGTTTTGTTAGACTCGCTGCTGTGTTGTCTACTGGGAACGGACATCTACTCAAATAATTTTCATTATTTTTTATTTAATTAATCAGCTTTTTATGTTTATGATTTATCTGTGTATGAGGCATCTGTTTAAGAATTTAATTCCTAAAATAATTACTTTAAATAGTGTTCCTTCGCGGATATTATCCGCTTCAGGAATTGAGCCCAATCTAAAAATCATAACGTGCTCTTCATCGTTACTAGAAGATTCTTCGGGAATCGTTTCAGGGAAAGGTACTGTGTTATTTCCACCAAGAGCACTTGGTAAAGCTAATTTTTCCAACTGAAAACAATTATTGAGATTTTCAAATGTTTTTCGTATAGGAAAATTAATTTAGAAGAGAATTAACAATTTTTTCGCATACTTCATCTTCCAGGACAAGATTAGTGCTGTATTCTGTTTTAGAATGCTCGGGTGTTGGAGGAGGAGTAGAAATTCCAGCTTCTCCTCCCGGTAATGTGATATCACCTATATCGACTAAACCTTTGTCAGGACCTATTTGAGAATGTGACAAGTCGATTACTAAAGATATCGTCAGTGTAGCAGAGCGTAATTTATTTTAGAGCTTATCTGCTTACGTCCACCAAGAAAAACATCTCCGAATAGCTCCTTCTTATTTTTCCTTACAAAAAATGGATTAAGAATTGTTTTGGGCTTCACAGGACAGTTAAAACAAATGGGGTCAGGGGTTTTATTGGACCACATAGCGGGCCAAATGCGGTAACCATTTTCCAAGCGAAAATTATTGAAGTCAGTTGGGCGGAGTTGATGACAAAGCGGAGCGAAAAGATAAACGAATAACTAGAAGAGGATTATAAAAGAAAGAAAGTTTTTTTGGGATATCTCATTTGAAGAAATCATGTTGTAAAAGTATGTAAAGGATTTTACCGTAATGGACGTTATTGGGAATAAATAATGGAATGGATTCGCGGAATTTATTCCCTTCTCGAAATCTGAATCTGCACATTCCTCAGCACAATCTAATAAAATCCAATGGAGAGTGTAGAGGAGTTTAGTTTCAGCAGCGCCTAATCCACTTTGGATCCCACTAATTTTTCTAAGTATCAAAAAGGAGGGGAGGCTTAATGTGTGTCTTGAATATTTATGAGCGCTAAGCTAGATAATAGTTGCATTGTCTCCATTGAAATGCTCAAACCTGTTGTTTAACAGTTGTGCTGTACAATGCATGACATGAGGAAAAGCAGTTTGGATCATTCTCCATCGGGGAATAGACTTGATAGCTTCCGTCAAACTTGGAGAAAGTCCAAATTGGATATTTTGCACAAGAACTTTCTCCAAAGACTACAAATGTTTAACAGTTTTGTATTACTAGGCGGGGATTATGTTCAAGCCAATAGAGCTGTCATCATAATAATCTCTCCAATATCATAACGTAAATATGAATGGTGAAAAGCTTTCTATTAACACTGTTGATGAGATTTGGCGATTTTCAAAGAAAGTACTATAATTACCTTGCAGGCTTCCCTTATTTCCTACCGTATCCATCCAAGAAGCGTATTAAAATCAAACATTACACATTATAACTTCATAAGACAGTTCTTCAAGCCCACATTATATTCGATCAATATGATCAATGCAAGGATATTGGTGTATTTCGTGTGTAAAGGACAAACTTCCATTAACTACAGCACACAATTACGAATTCATACTCAAAAACATGATGCCACACACTGCAATACACTAGAGATACGAGAGTTTACAAGGCATTAACCTATTTATTTAGGTACCTTCACTCGTTATCCACAAAATTTCATTTTAGCATTTACACGATGAACAAGGGTTACAAAAATACAGGCCGAAAATTATTGTAAATTGTAAGCTATACGTGATAATAATAATAATTAATGTGTGTTTTAACTAGTAACTTCATCACCCGCTTTTTCAAACTGTCAAACTCTTTCAGCTATCCCAATAAAAGTCATTCACCATGGGTTTTATAACAACGTAATTATTAATGAATATCATTACCTTCTTGTATAGCTTCAAAGGAAACATTCTTAGAAAGCAACTTCTTAAAATGTATGATATTAGTATTGATCATTTACATACTTATCTATATGCACTGACTCGTTCCTTCTTTCTTTTTATTAAGTCATCCACTCGCTCACACGACTAGCAATCAGGCAATCGATTTTTTTTCTCGTTTATTATACAGTGGACTGCTACAGTCTTTTAGCCAAAAGGCAAGCACGATTTTTTTAAAAGACACTTAAGAGTTAAGAGGGAAAGATTTTTATCAAAAACAGACATTAAAGAAATGTACGCACGTGCCGGGCTTTGTGAACAAACTTTTCGTGTTTATAAATAGGAACTGCGTAATAACACTAGAGAAGTAGTGTATAGAGATTAAGTAGATTACAGAAAGAAGAGACTAGATAGTATACGTATGTATGCAATAGAGAAAGCTAGGACATGCACCATGATTTGCATAAAGAAAGCTTTAGTTAGTAGCACAGCTGTTGAAAAATAAAACTGCTAAAAGCTTCTTCGTTTGACAAAAGCAGAGAAGTCTCAAGGAAAGCACGACCATCAAAGAAAGTGTTGGAAAGTAGTTCGAATACGATTAAGAGAAAGACAGAGAAAAGAAGATGACAGACAGGCAGAAAGGTCAGATCAAAAATATAACACGCGACAAATGACAATTAACAAGATGACTTGTCGAGTCAGTTCTTACATGGTGAGTTGTTGGCGATTGACAAAACTTTACGTAGAAGCGAAATCATGTAAAACAAAGAAAAAGTGTTAGTTGATTACATAATAATAATATAGACATTTAATTGTTAGTATTGTACATACAAAAGAATGCAGAAACCTAGAGAGAGAGTACGGCTTTTGGCTAAAAGTATCGCTAATCGCTGCTGCTAAACCTCTTCGTGGCAGTAAAAGCTCTACTTTTATATTATTACTATTATTAGTGTTAGTAAAAACTAACCTATTAGATGCTTGACCGACATTCATCAAAATTGGCTAAATGCGTTAGTCACTGTTAATACCTCGTGTCACAAAAATGACACACAATCACCAATTGACATTAACTAAAATTAATATTACCCTACTTTCCAAAACTCATGATAACCTAAAAATGTAATAGTACTATTTACAATATTTTAAGTCACGCTACCATCTACCACTACCACTGCTTGTGGCAAGATAAGAAGATAACTTATCTACGCTATAATTGCTTCCCTCTACTTATATTTACACATAATATCTTAGTGGCAGTATTTTATGGATTCGATTAAACCACGCACTTCACCAATCATGTACACTACTTTTTAGAATCTGAAATCTGAATAAAAAGTATAAAAGGATTCAATACAATATCTTGGGCCTTAGTTCTAATAATTATTTCTCTATTTTTAATCTACAAAACCAGTAAATGTGTCAAATGACTGCTGTGCTCCCAAATAACTGTTATGGATATTTTCTAGGTGAGAAAATCGTATCATAGATCGGTAACATACATAAAGCGGATATATCAGACTCAGACTTACCAAATGTAACTAATAATCACATATTTTATTATGTACAATATATATTCCAAGATATCCCTTCCATCCATCCAAGTGCTATTTTCTATAGTCGATGATACCATTTCAAATTCACTTTCTATCACAGTCTATCTAATGCAATGATGTTAATGCGTAGAAAGAACGGCGAATTAATGTTACCTATGTTGAATTTCTACACACGAGAGTGTTTTTCAAAAACCGTTTTGTGCATAATAATATTATGTTAGGTAGTATATTTATTTATACGATCTTCGGCTAGTATATTTTCCTACTAGCCCAAGTTGGAAGGAATTGAACTCACTTTTAATTCCACACCCTCATTGATAGGAAAATAATCGTGTAAGTAGAGTAAATTAATACCCCGGAGATGTCTCCTTTTATAGGAAAATGGTAATAATGCATGGTTTTTTGGGAAACAAACTGCTAAAACGGTATGTAAATACCGTTCAATAATAGAAAATCCTAATTGTTGCGGTCACGGCTGCCCATTTGTTATTTTCACAATTGCTGACGTGCCATCATATCAACTCGATTTTGAAGCATTTAAGCATCATCTGTCGAGCTTATAATTCTAGGCATCGTGAGCTAAGATATATCGTTATAACCGTTATATAATCGTTGCCATTCTTACAGAAGACCTGGCTCTATAAAATCAAGGCGGATTATAATTTAATATTGAAATATTCACAAACAACCTGAAGATCACCCTAAATATCCAAAATTTTAAAATGAGTCGAGATAATTACTAATAATATTATGATAATATTAATTCAGGCCCTAATTTCGTTCTTTCGTTATCATAATGCGATTTGTGATTGTGAGTAACCTGATAATATTATATAAGTGGTATAGTAAATACGAGATATAATATTATATCATTTATCATAGACATTGGAAAGCACTTAGTTTTAGATTCTACTTGCAATTGCTATTTGCCATGCTACTGCATCCTGGAATTGTATTGGATATATTATAGTCCTCAGTGCAGTAGCATTTGTGTCGGCTATCTGTAGGTTCTCCGTTCTCGTACCTACTCGGATATCTATAACGAAGATAAATGTGATTCTATGGAGTTGTATCCGTTAGTTTATGAAAGAGCGGAAATTCCTTTACATTTAAGCCTAAGTGAATTTCCAGAGTATCCACTCCCAGCCACGATGGTGGATTATCCATCAATTTTTCATCAGTTGCTTGAGAAATATCTTTAGATTTATCCTTGAAGTGAATCGAGGCTAAGGTAGCCGTATTAGGTAGGGATTCAACTGCTAACGAAATTCTTTGCCGGTGCACGTAATACTATACCTATTCAATTATTTATTTGAAAAAAGATTGAAAGAACAGTAGAGGTAGTGTTTTTTCCTGTATGTTTCATTGTACATGAAACAAGACAAATGCAATTTTGGAATACACATGGTTTTTTAAGACGATATACATTCCTGCTGCAGAACAATATATCATATATCCGTATCACCTAGTAAGTCAAGACAGAGGTACCTTTCCGGGTACAATGTTCCTTAGAGTAATTTAAAAGAGAAGAAAACGAACATACCACACACGTAGCTTCATGGAGCTTCCCCAATCTCGGTCGTATGAAAGGGCAAGTTTGTCTCCAGAAAAATGTCTGTATTGGAATGGGGACTGCATATTCCTCTTCAACACAATCTTCCAACTCTTCAGAATTCATTTTTCAACTGCTAGTTGTGATGAAAATGAAAAGTGTACTTTTGTTTCTGACTCATTATATGTCACCTATATCTCCGTTCCGTTTCCGTCTTGTTGTAGTGTAGTAATGCACGTATGAGATGTGAATGGAGTGAAAACCAAGAATTAAGGGTAGACTTAAGTGAACAATAGCTTATCCTTGGCAAAAACAACCATTACGTGTGTAAATTAGAGTAATTTGCTATATTTTCAATAGAACTCGTAAATTAGGGCGAGGAAAACGATTAAAAATGAATTTTCTGATGTCAGTTTCAGGGAAAAGCATAGGCAGGCGGTCGGACGTCGGAGTCGCAACGCAATTGGAGGGAGTTCAAAGTCTTTAGTTGTAGTAGATGAGGACTATAGTCTCTATATTTATCTGAAAATGTATGTAATATGGAGCGGAAAAGTACTAGTAACTAGGAAAGGTGTAGGTAGCTAGAGAAAAGTAAAGGAATTCCTAGTTGTGTGCACTGCTTATTATATAAGTTGGTTGGGACAGGAGGATAGAGAGGATGAAATGATGTACCAATAGTGCATATGTAGTACTACTAGAATCTAAGTTGAATGCACGTATAAGTCGTGAAAGAGAGAGTTAGCTATGGTAGTACGACGAATCCCGGATAAGACGTCGTCTACGACGACGAAGCACTATCAACTGTACATGGAGAACAGTCGCCGAAAGCCCGAATCGATTTTCCTGAATCCGAGAGCAGAGTTTTCGAGGAGGATGGTGCTGTGTGTGGGAGTAGTGACTTGGCGGATGGATGCTGAGCATATCTCTATACTTGGTCTCTTCTCATCATTTCTGTTTTGTGAGTGAGCAATCCAGTAGTATCTGTAGGTAGGTACAGGTAGGTAGGTCGAACGTCTATGACTGACTGCACACAACTCAAGTCTCTACTGGACCATACAAGAACTTTTCGCCGAAAATAGTGAATTGGAATAGATAGGAAAGAGAGGAAAAGATATCTACGGCTTAGTCAGTTACATTACAAGTCAAGTCGGGGCATCTACTAAACGTCCAACCTAAATAGAACGAACGACACGACATAAAACATGATACTAATAGCTATAACTGCGATGCAATAACTAACCCCGTATAATTTGCATCCGGGTAATATCTGTAAGAGAAAAACAGCTTGCCTCATCTGTTCCCTTTTCCATATTCTACTCCAGCACTCACAGACTTCTGTTCTTATCTCATTTCATTACATTTACTTATGTGCTTTTCCCGGCTATTGATATTCCTTCTTTTCTTGGCTATCTCTGTACATCTGCAATCTGGTGTCGTGCTTTTCTTCTTCTGAACACTTCCAACATATAAAAAGACAAGAGTATCCTTCTTTCAATCATCCAAGTACTTATGGCCTGCTTCATATCATAACCAACACATCTGTTCATGTGTTCTTCAGCTATGGAAAGAAAGAGAGAGAGAGGGAGATACGTTCATGGATATTCTAGGATGACACGAGAACTTCTTTCTTTTCTCTCCTTCATGTCTCATCCTTAGATTTACAGTTTAGAGTCATCATCATTTTCCACATTTTCCTTCAAATCAATATTGATGCAAGAAAAATGCTTAAGGAAATCCGAAGGAAACGGAAAAGCCAGCCAAGGCTCCTATCATTAGCCATTTGTTATGTGCTACACGATCTTCTGTCTGCTTTGTTATGTTCTATTATCTGTTTAGATGTGTTTATGCGAGATCATGAATGTCCTCATCATTTGCCCTTACCATATATTATGACTGCTCTTCCAGGACACAACTTTATTTTTTTAGCTCAAATTACCGTCATGCCTCTTTCTTGTACTTGGATAAATTTTTCACGATCCCATCAGCGTCCTATGCACACCTTACGTTATGAGGAGGAAATAATTTCATCAGAGCATTAATGGATGAATTTTCTACGTGACCAGAACTCTTATGGCTCTTATCTCTACCTAAACTACTTATGGCACAAATATCACATAAATATCCTTGTCTACTGACGGAATCCTTTAGGCGATTTCTTCTTACGCTTAGGTAATCACACGACGACCAAATAAGTAAATAGAGAATTGTGAGCATCGAATTACCTAATGGAAGCCCCAGCTTCATACTTCAATATATTATCCAGTGATGAATGTCAAATCAACTTTTATTACATGATGCAGTAAATAATACAAACTAGGTATTCCTCCAGTCGGTAACAAATATAATATTACAAATTGTAAGATATTGTAAACCTATATCTGACAATAATTATAGTACAAAGCTATATTGCATTTATAATTTAATAGAATTTTTTCCCTCTGCTAGATACTATAAGTGAGATAATATTAATACATTTCCAGTGACATTATTTGTTGTTTATAAATACTAAGGCGGGGAGCTAGCTACTTAATATTGACTTCAAAAAAGTAGTTTTAAATTCCAAAGAGTCCAACACGAAATCACATAGTTTAAGTAGGTGAAGGACGTAATTATTACATATGATTTAATTAGTCTCTTTTTTTACTGACATTTGAACCGGATTCTTTGGGTTGAGGATTTGAATCAGAAGAATCACTTTCAACTGGAACAGCATTCATCACTTCCATAGAACATCGTTTGGGAAACCAGCCTTTTATTTTTTCTCTGCCGCTTGGTAACTGAGCATCGCCGCCGCCTTCTTCGCCGCCCACATCTTCATTTTCTTCATCTATCTTTTCTCCATATAGCCAATACTTTTTCCAACGCGTGACTAGGATGCGGTCATTCTTCAAGAGAGGAATACGACTTTCATCGGAAAATGGTGGGTGACAGAATACTCCGCACCCATGAGAAATAGGACACCAAGAGCCTGCATAGTCTTCCGTAATTACGTACTCTTTCATTCTTCTACGCTTCTCTTCCTTTTGTTCTATTTGCTCAATCTACAAGTTTGAAATTCGTTAGGGAGAATCGGTAAATACAACTAGTACACATTGCATACTGCTACAGACAAAATATAAAGTACATTAATTAAACACAAGTACCGTCAGAGTATACTGGTCACAATCCGGAAGTACTGGCCAATCGATCCCATTTCCCACAGGATTTAATGTGCTGTTGAGAACCAATGTAACATTCCTCTTCCAACCCATGTCATACGGATAAACAAACTTTGGCTCATCTGGATATCTTCTGCGACGAAATTCTGCCTTTTCTACTATCCACTCCTCAATTGTTGTTTGATTTCGTACAACAATTTTTATCTGCATTAAAATAATTGGGTATTATTTGTTATGTGCACTCAAACCTTATATTCCGTGCTAGCAATAAAACAAAATACCAATTTATTGGAAGGTTAAAACATAACTCACTTGGTAATAGAGAAGAACACCGACACCTAATACGACGCCAAAGGCGCAACCGAGACTGAATAGAACCCATAAAAAGCCGTATAGCCCAAGATACACAATGGGAGAATCATCATCTGGGTCGTAGTAGTAATGATTCTATATAATAAGCACAGTATCATTAGTTTACCTTATAATGCACACTTATTTTTAGTCACAGGCTGTTTATATAAATAGCAATTAATATCCAATTACTCGATAAATGGCCCGGTAAATAGAACAGCTAAGAATTAGTACTCCGTGACTACAGCCCCATACCGCAGAGATGAGAAACATGACGAAATTGGCATGATTCATGTGTCCCACACACGAGTTTATCCTAATGACAAACAAGGAAATGCGATATTACGCTATTGATATCATATAACAATTACGCTCTCAATAACGACAGCTTTTCTCGAGAAAATATTGACATAAATAATAATATATCATACTCACCAAGGACAATGGTGATCTAATTTCATGACACAGCGACCACCTATGTACAGAGCCAAATTGATACAAATAAAGCTTACATAATTCGTTATATATTACAGTATAAACTTTATGCATGTACGTTATACAATAGAAGGAATTGATTACATTTTCTGCAGTGGTGAGCCCTTGGAGCCTTATATCCCTTGCAGACATGGCAAAACTGCAGTTTCGGTATTGCACTTTCATCCCTCTACATATTAAATTACGTGATATACTAAAAATGACTATAACCACTGTGTGTTGTACATAAACCATGAAGAAGTCTTTACTTACCGGTTTCCACTTGTAAGGAAGATATCCAGGTCCGTGAGATATAGCAGCAAAGAAGTGATACAGGACCATACCACTGGCAACAAGAAAGGAAGTTAAACTGAACATTCCCCCGAAGCTTTGATGGGGTGGCCACCACATTAATGAGCAATATATTGTAGATAACGTAATGGTTTTGACTAAAACTGCAAATAAATAGTCGTGAAACTCATTAATTAAAATGTATTGTATGCATAATTACTTATAGAATAACCGTTAATCATTACAAAATCCAGACCAATGACCATGAATCCACACATTAATAATGTTTATCTAGCTAAAGTAAGTGTATGAATTTAAGAGATCGACAAATTCGAAAAAAGTTTTTTTCAAATGCAATGGCCATATATGTCAAAAGGAGCCTGAAGGCAAG
>JABASI010000319.1:0-42887 GCA_019776505.1 Tomocerus nigrus
ATTTGCAAGAGAGTAAATTCATTGCCACGAATTGGTAAAAATAACAAGTTTCACTAATAGGTACACTGATATGTACAATAATTTTTATAGGAGAGACACTTATCTTGAGTGTAGATATTGTATTGAAACTTGTTAGGATCTTGGATTGCAAATATAAATGCACAGTGATTGCTTTATAGCTTTATTTATGTAATATTGTCCTGTTAGAGGATTTTTAATTCACCATAGATGAAAGATGAAATGCAAATATAGATATGTCCACATGCATGGGTGAAAACAATGGAGACACAATATAATGAACCAACGAAACAAGTGGATGAGGGGTAATATACATTGTATCTGTAATTTACAATTGAACATAACATAGATACATAAGTTGCAATTAAAATATAACCTTTAATAATACGTACATTTACAAAGAAAAATAAGCAACTAATTTAAATTCCACTACTGTAGGTAGCGTTTACTGTTTAATATTTAGTTATCATGAAGTTGGACGTTGGAATGGACGCATTAACATTGTCCTTACAAAATTCACCTATCAAGTACAGTATTATGGTGTATCATTGAATCAAGAATGCATTAGGTGTGTATGAAAGAGAGCCAGTACAAGATTGCCTTGTCTGTTGATGCAATGTTAGTTTTCTGTAAAAATGCAGGGTATTGACAGAAACAAATGGTCATACAAACAGAAAAGCTTTGATTGACCAGGGAGCAAACACTTGATCATCAGTGTTACCTCAGTGGTCCCGTCACGTTGTGTCTTCTGGTTTTTCGTCTGCAAAGTGTGACTTGTGCCATTTCGGATTTAGAAAAGAAAAGTAAGGAGTTCATTCACGTTTTCTAGGATTTCCGGAATATATTCTAATTTTTCTTTCACATTTTCAGAGCGATTTTAAATTTCCAATGTTTTATTTTAGAATGATTTTCAAAACGATATCAGTTTTCTTGGTCTTGGGACTGCTTTTCAATTTCTGCCATGTGAATTCTCAAGACGAAAATAGTATAGAAACCAAATATGACACAACTACTCCAAGACCGAGTATCTTCTCAACAATACAACAACTTCTTACTGCAGCAAGACCAGTTATCCAGGATTTGTTGGCTAACTTTCGTTATCCAAAACCAAATTATGCCAAGTGGGTTCGCGTGGCCCCTAGGATTTACTGCACTACCGCAAAGTGCATTGTGTATCAAGGAGATCATTGGATAAATATGGACAAGGAGCTTCGAACAACATCAACTGAATCCCCAGCTACAGACGCTCCTCCAGCTGAAGCCTAATAGCAAAAATTCGTAATCGCAAAAATCGCAAAAATTTATGAAATTACAAATGCTGGACCGTATTACGAAATAATATTGTCTCTGGACGATAACTATTAGAGTAGTTCTTATTTAAGTCAACAAAGAGTATGTGATTCGTACGGATATAAATAATATATTTTATGTAAATAATTAGCGCAGGTAATGGTTAATAGAAATTGCGTGTTTTGTGGAAATCTTCAATAATATTTATTTTTTCATGTTGTTCATATAATAATTGTTTAGTTACAAATGCGCATATTATGCTCCTGCATTTATATGCATTGAAGTTTTCCTATTTTCAAGTAATAAAAGTATTTATTAAATCTCTTGCCTTATCCTGATTTTTTTTGCTTTTAATATACTAAAATATTAAGGTGGGACTTGGGACACATTTATTTAATTTCAGAAATTGCATTTTCCTGTTGACAAATAGTTGATTTTTGCATAGGGATGTAAGATGTAAATGTTGATATCGTTAAACCGCAGTGATTTTCAATGTTGGATAAGTTTTTCTGTAAGCATGTTTAAAATGCATGGAAATCATGTAGATAAGCAAAATGGCTAAATCTACATGAAGATAAAGAATATGAAGAAAAGTCGTTTGCGATTCCATTTGCAGATTTGCAAAATAGGAAAGTAAGAAGTCATTACGTAGGCTATCTAGTATCTACAGTAGAGAATTGCAAGTTGCATTAAAGAGCGGGAAGAGAAGGAGTCTAGCCATTGAACAAATAAATGTTACAATTTTGCGTATGTTTCTCTCTCTCTGAGTTTTGTATTCTACATAGAGGCAGAATAAAGATGTTCAAAGAGAAGTATATAAAGGTTTGGAGAGGCAAAGCCCAAGAAGGCGCTCTGTTTGGAACAGCAAATAAAAGATGTGTTGTTGTTGATGATGTTTGAGTTTATATAAAGGATTTATGCGTAGGAAGATATTTAGCAAAGAGCATAATAATATAATCAATCCCATGTATACTTGCATAGAATATATGAAGAGAGAAAAGTTTATTAATATACAGATATCAGAAATCTATAGATATATCCCTGTCCAATGTAGCATGAAGATAAATTTTGCCTACTCTTACGAAAATACCGAACTTTACCTTTACATTTCATTACCTGGCCTGTTCTATGTTGTATGCTTGCTTGGTGTTTATTATGCTTGCCTAAGGTTGAATTGGGAAGAGCTTCTCTCCCTGCTTGTTACATGCCATAAAAGTGGAGTATCAACATCCTTTTCTCGGGAATCTTTTACTTAGAGCCATCTTGTTCAAGCCCATGTTAAAGCTTGGAGTTTTTCAAGGGGGTTGGAGTTTGGACCCTGAAATCCCGTTGATTTATACGGCCTGGCTCCATAGGTAGGAACTAGGCCCCTACCTATACGTACTAAAAGCTTAATCAGCAGTGTACATAATAATATTGATAAACTAATGTAATAACATATTTTGATTTTACATACAAATCCTGTACTTAGTGACTCCTAAAATAAATAGGTACACGTAAATACAGAGAGCAAAAAACCATCCATTATTATTGGACTGTTCAAAAACTGATCGGCCAACATCAGTCTATACATACATAAGACCTGATATACATACAAATCCAACCAACCTACTTCAATATTCAACACCTACGCAAAATATACAAACACATGAGGCTACCAACATTATTAAAAAGTGCAACTGAATTTATAATAAAAAATTAATCATTTTCTTATTTATTACATACAAAGAGAACAATTAAGTTAGAACTTTTGTTTTAATTAGTACTGATATTGGTGTACTATTTACTTGGTGTTAATTATTACAAATCTGGAATTTTGCGGCTCGCAAGAGTTGTTGCTTATTAAACGAAGAGAGTAATTTGTGGTCACAGTGTTAAACAGTCCCACATAGCTCTATCTTTTTACATTATTATCATTTATAGATACAAACATAGAGATACATACGGACGTGATACGTGTTAGTTAACATATACTTCTACACAATTACACCGTGCGTGCTAAACTAACATAAGTATACCGGATAAGGTCTTTTTAGTCTTCTATGTGGATTCGGTTTATTTGACAATCAATCCAAAAATAATTGTATGAGAAACACCTACATACCACATAATAGTCATCAGATTCACTTCAAAAGAGGAAATTATCTAAAATCCACAATATAGCTAATTATATGGTGACTGAAACAAGGACTATTGTCGTTTTTACATCGAACAAGTTGTATAAATATAAAGTATCAACACAACATTGATATTGATACTGATATTTCTTAATTACAAAGGTTTGTTTTGTCCTACATTATTAGTTTCATTTTTTTTAGTTTTAAGCCTTTTGCAATGGGAATGATGAATCTGCTTAATCGTATCAGAAAACTTAATATTTATTCAGATCTTTCACAAGACCAACTTTAAAGTATTGCTGTAAAAAATGTAGAAATGTTTTATTTAAAAGATTGTAAAAGCCAAAATTGATAATTATATTATTTTGTTCTTTAGTATCTTTACATAGATCTGCGAAATTGACTTGTTTGGTACAAATAACTGACTCTACCTTCGAAATTACCGGTTTGTCGGTCATTAAAAAGTTCACGAGGAAATACTAGAAGACAGAAGAATTAATGAGAAAATAAGCAGATCTGATACACATACATATTCTAGATTCGGTAGTGTGAAGAAATGAAACACCTCGCATCGTGAACATCTGTTCGGAAATTCTTAGTTGATTTACAAGAAAGGAAAACAATAAATATTCACTTGCTGACTTGCTTATTCAGGAAACAACCGACAAGTAAGAAAAGAACTTAGGAAATGATAATATCATAATTTATCTAACACAGATACAATCAAATTCGTTTTCTAGAAGTAAGCAGCTAAAAAAAATTTTTTTTTGCTAATTGTTGTAATCATTTTTGATTTTTAGGATGTAAGGAAACAGGAGGTCTTCGATCGAAACTCTACAGCCTATTAGCTGTCTTCGTCACGAACGAAGATCAAAAAGATGTAATTTCTTTGTATCGGCTTCACCTGATACAAACACATAAATGCGCATTTTAAAGATATTTCTATAAAAGCCAATTGGGGAAGTGTACGTAAGATTTAAGTTATTTACTTTTTTATATCGATATAATAATATGTGCATTGGTTGGAATACTTATCATTCATGCACTTATACAGTGGATATTTCTGACGAAATGAGTATTATGAAACCGTTGTATTTGATATTACAGAAGTTTTACCCTCGTGTCAAGTCATGACAAAAAAGTCAAAGTTAAAGCAAAACAGAAGCAGTGTATCTGTGGAAAATCCTTCTGGGGAGGCTAACGGACAGAGTTCAAATCCTAGCTCAAATCTTAATTCTAACGGCAACAGCTCATATGAACACGAACAATCCTCCAGTTCCAGTGTTAAGTCTTATACAGGAGATATCATTTCCCAAAAATTATTGGAGAAGAATAAAGTATCCCCAACCAAAGATGTTAGCGTGAGTGACAAAATAGATTTTGGAATTCTGGGGAAACCCCCGACGACAAACGGCGTGAGTAAGCATTCTAAAAGTAGTGAGCTAGAGGAAATCATCCCACTCAGGATCCCAAGACCCCGTACAATAAAGTCCGTTTTCCCTACTCGAATTCAGCCAAAAATAATCGAAGACGAAGGAAATGCAGATGAAAACGTAATTACTGAAGAATTTATTGTTCCCCAAATAATTAAAGTTGTTAGCTTAGCAGAATGCACGCAAACGGCGGTGCAATTTGAAAAATGTAACATAAATGGTGACGCAGCAAGTTCGAATCCTCCTCTCGTCGAAGATGACAAAAGCAAGCCAGATGCAAATTCTACGTCAGCAAAACCGAAAAGACGTCGTCGACGCAATAAAAACACAAGTAACAGTATCACAATCACGCCAATTGACGAAGATAATGATAGTACTAATAAAAATAATGACCATATGGACGCAGAAAGTTGGGGTATTAGTGTCACAGAAGGTAGGGGAAGTGGTGGAGTATTTCAAATTGCTAAAGTACACACAAATTCCAGTCAATTGGCTAACATCCGAAAAAATGGCAATGTTCCATATCCAGACTATGACTACGACTACGGTGGCTATTCTCAAAATGGATCAAAATCTCGGGGTGTTAATCACTCCAATAATATCGTATTGGTATCAGCGGATTCGACTGCGGATGTGGATTCCTTTTCGAACACAGTTAATCTTGTCAGTAGTAAGTTAAAAGATATTTCACTGGGGGAAGTCGGGAGTTCTAGTAGTTCCAGTAGTCTTGTTAGCAGTAGTATTAATAAAACGAAAACGACGGGAGAGTCTTCAACGGAGCCTGAAACAATTCTTGGTTTAGAGCTAGAGGAAGATTTCTGTGATGAGGAGGACGAAGGAGCATCTGGGGGCAGCTGGTACCTGTCTAATCTCTCGCCAACAACCATCCTTAACAAACATGAAAACCTACTTCCCGGGGAATCGTTAAATTCTTCAGAGTCTGGAAGTATCGCCGGTTCCAGCTCCACGACTGGAGCCCCTCATCCTACTCTCAGTTCCTGTAACACGGTTTTTGACGGGATTCTCAACCAGTGTGACGTTTTAAGTTGTACCAAGCCCGCAGTCAAGAAATGCAGCTCTTGCAAACAGGCCTTTTACTGTGGCGAAGAGCATCAGCGCTCAGACTGGAAGCGTCACAAGTTTCGTTGCTCCCCATTCAAATTCGAATACATTGTGGAAGGAGCTGACGGAGAACCTGTGATGGCGCACGTGGCCGCTAGGAATATCCATGCTGGACAACTGATATTTGTTGAAAAACCTTTCCTTGTCTTTCCTCTTGCTGCACCTGATGACGATTTCTCCCATGTAATGGATTATCCTTGCATTCGAGCTTTCATTGATGATCCACCCGATTGTCTCGGTCGAACCAGTGCACCTGTTAGAAATGCCAGTCCTGTAATTCCTCCGGGATTTTACTGTGAGGCGAGAAAACCAGCTTGCTTCGGTTGCATGAAAGTCGTCGAGTTTATCGGTCCGGCGAGACATCAGTGCACGAAATGTGGATTGCCCCTTTGCTCCGAACATTGCGAATTAGAGGTGTCTCATCAGCTTGGGGAATGTCACGCTATTCTTTCCTCAGGAGGATTGGTAATCATCATATTAACTTTATTACCAGACTTTACTCTTTCAATGTTCATTATCATTTATCAATTATCTATCACTGATGTGATAGGAATAGTATAAGTGGAAATAAATTAGGATTTTTCTGTTGCATGCATTTAGGGTGATGACGAGATCTCTAAAAGCTGCTACCACAGTTTGTACATGGATGTAGAAATCTTGCGTGCTTTGCAGCTTGAAAGTTACGACCATTCTCTGTGGGAGAAATTCATTGAGCTGAGATACAATGTTAGAGTTCTTACTTACAAGAAATCTTTGCGATTTAAAATTTTCACGCAAAAAGTGAAAACCCTAGTCCCATATAGTGCCAAAATTTCGGGATATAACTATGATCTCATTATGGATGCGCATTCAATTATTACTGCCCTGTCTTTCAGACCTTGTCTCAAAAGCTCGTAAGTTGTTTTTATAAATATATAAACTGCATAGTATATAGGTAGGCTGTCTAAACTCTAAAAATAAATATGCACAATTTATATACTTTGTTTTTCAGTTATAAAATGCTATTCTCTCAAGCCAACGAATTCGCACACGAATGTGTCCCAAATACGCTTCAATTTGTCGAAGATGAAAAGACTGGCAGTCCTCAGAAGATGACATTAGTAACCAAAGCTTCACTTCCTATTCTTAAAGGGGAACTAATCACAGTAGACTTTGCACCCAATCCGTACTTACCGTATCCCTACCGAAGGAAAATCCTCGAGAATTTAAGCATTCACAACTGCACATGTCGAAGATGCACTGGCCCAAGTAAATTTGGTGACTCCACCGCAGATATTCTTTGTCCTTTTTGTAAAAAAGGACTTGTATCCACTGAAAACCCGCAAATGTGGGAAAATTCTGTTTGGTCATGTGCTACTTGTCAAGAGGAAACCCCGTATGCAAAAATACAAGATATCGAGAAAAAGTGCAAACGAGAGCTCGGCTCTATTATTCGTTTGGGTGAGTTTTTAACTGTTATAATTCTCTACCTTTATTTTGACACTCTGGAATTAGTTGTTTTACCTTTTGCTAGTTTGCTAGGAATTTAATCTGTTTTATTATCGTAGGTAAAGAAGGCCTTCCACGTTTTTTACAATTCATCGAGAATCGGGGTAAAAGTGATTTAAATCCTGGACACGGTCTGGTTTTAACGGCCTGGGCATTCGTTGAGACTTACCTAAGACAAAATTTAGAAACGATCAGATCCCCTGACCCTCATATCGTTCACACTCCTGAAACAATTGAAAATTTCAAAACAATCGAGAAATACTGCGAATCAGTTGAAAGGCATCTCAATTGTATAAGACCCGGTATTTGGATAGACAAAGGTAAATAATAATAAACAAGCATTTAAGTACTAGTTTTTCATGTCGATTTTCATATTATAATTGAAATTACGTTGTATTTTGCAGGAATTACGTATATTCACAAGTTTTTTGCCAATTTTACACTGACGTGTCGTAGCTTCCAAGAGAATGAGATCAGCCGTAAAGATTTTATTCAGCAGTTATTGACTTGTTTGAAAATTCTTAAAGAAGCATTACAGATTATGACTGTTTATGAGGGTTACAATAGCAGCAAGGAAGTCATGTTACTTACACAAGAAGCAACTGGAGCTCTTTCGCAACTAAAACTTTACGTTGAAAAACTGATGGTGCAAGATCAAGAAGCGTCAACGGCATCATTGACTAAAATCCCAATTTAATTACGTTTTCCACCGTTTTGTTATAGGTTTTTCTTCTTTGTTCGTTATTGGATATTTAGTTTTTAGTGAACAAATTGCAATTATTAGTTATTTTTCTGAATTTAGTCATGTTTAACATGTCTGTATTATATTATTTATTTGCTCATATGTAGTTAAAAGTAGTTGTGCTTTTGTAGGGCAGATTGTGGAGGATTTTACTTTCTGAGTTATTATTGTTTATTCGACAATTGTATTAAAAAATATTCCTAATTCAGTAATTTCCATTCCAAACATCACTTATTACCTTAATTAAAGCTTGTTATTGATGATATTGATAGTCATTTCTTGTAATCAGTGTAATAGTGTCTTCAGCTCTGTATTATTTATTTGTTGGGTAATGTCTTCTGTTGACTTTATCAATATCCATCAACAAGTCTTCCGGAGATGAATG
The DNA here is from genome assembly GCA_019776505.1 of Tomocerus nigrus. NCBI lineage: Eukaryota > Metazoa > Arthropoda > Collembola > Entomobryomorpha > Tomoceridae > Tomocerus > Tomocerus nigrus. The sequence goes on from JABASI010000319.1 coordinate 8,596, forward strand.
AATAAATATATGTCGAATTTTCCCAACAACTTGTACTATTTTAACTAAAAGTAGAAGCAGCCAAAAAAGAGGGCTATAAACCCAAATTTTGTGTACACGCAGAATGCAGACTGCACTTACAAACAGTTTTTCAAGTGCAATAGATGTTATTGACAAGAAGTTATACCTTCCACATGCAAACCGGGTAGATCATGTAAAGGTAATTCAAACATCGGCCAAACTATCATTCCTTATAATTATGATACAAATACTATAAACTGATTGTATTTAATCGTGTGAATATAGTGGAAAATTAATAGGAAATTGAGTTTCAGTTTCAGTTCTTCATCTAAATTAGGTTCCAAAAATTCCGAATGAAATCCTTGTAAAACAAACATTACTGACTGAGTATCTGTAAATCTGTACGTAAAATATATCTCTATTAAAATAGCGTATCCGTTATTGACTTCCTGGAGAAAATTATTAACGAAGATTGTCGTAAAATACTATTATCAAAATTGAACCAAAACAGAAACGGAACAGAACAAAAGTAATTTTTGCACAGTATTTTAACAAAAAGTCCATTGGAATTCTATAATGTAGCTTGGTAAAACCCATTGAAAATGTGTAGAGATTAGATCATGCAAAATTATATTAAATATATAGTTACCTTGTTAGTTTAGTACTATGATAAAGTGTAGTGAGTTTCTTTACTTGATTAGTCCGACCGACCTCTTATTTTGTAGCAAATATCGTAATTTTGAGACAGACTCGGTAGTGTACTTGTACAATTCACACAACCAAATATCACGATAAATCAATTGCAAACAGAAACATAAAAATATCCCTGGCTAAGGATATATATTTTCGATAAAATACGGGCACTTATATATACCTCACATTACTAAAGTAGAATAAATTGTATGATAAATGTTAGATTTTGAACAATTGAACCTTTGAAAAAGAGATTCGATTCGTTCGCAAAAGCTGCGAAACAAAAACTTGTTTGCCATCTCAAGGAATTTAATAGTTAGTTAAATTGCTGAAATAGTAATCAGTAGTTCATAGATCGATCTGAAAAAAATATTTATTAATAGTTTCTGTAAACTGGATATCTGTCTGTTTAGTAGATGATGTAATATGAATGGTCGAAACTTTAAAACAGTAATTTTGTCTTTAAAAATAATACGTCACTGTATGTACATTTTGATATCAGCGAAGCATTTGTAATTAACTGGTGTTTACTGAAAATCAATACAAACAGATTTCATTCGTAAATACTATTTAACGATTTTTCCTTCGTTTGCTGTTCAATTGCTATATAAAGTAAAATTTAATGTTTCGGGTATTTATAACTATTTGTAAGCAATTCATTGTTACAGTCTTACAACTTTCCAAATGCATGCTGCAAGTTGATTTATTTTTAATATAATTGTCCTAAAATTCTTAATTAGTAGTAATGCAAGAATATTAGGCCTTTTTCTCTATTTACTGCTTGCGTGTATAAATCTAACTAACTGGTTGTTATTCTAATTATTATTACTGATCAAGTTGTTTTGTTTTGTTCTCATAATAATATTATAAGTAAAATATTTTTCGCAAGCCAATAATCTACTCAGGCCACTTACACTACACATACAAAATAATTGTGTACGGATATAACTACTTATTATATTATTATCATCATATTAATCATTGTTATAATTGTTGCTGATAAATTAGTATGTAAATGTACCGTATTACTATAAAATTACTAAAGTTGATATAATATTATAGTATTTTGTTTGTCAACCGTGTTCGTTTAAATTGTTCATTAGTTAAGAACATTATACCTCCATTTAATTTAAATGATAATTTTCTAAAAGCGATTCCAATTATTTAAATTATCTAACCATCGCATCACTATTTTCCACGTTGGTAGTGTTGAATACATAAAATATTCATCCATATAGGCTCGTTGTGGTTAAAATAATATTATAGTCAAACCTGCGTTTATTCAGAATTCAGACTAGACCTAGACTAGAATACACACACAATAAAAGTTGTACGGAAAATTGCATGTGGTGATTACGTATTGATATGAATGAGTTGTTTAAAAAGATGACCATTACGAATTTTGTGTATAGATGTGCTATTGTATTGCTAGAATGTATTTATACTGTGTAAATAGATGGTTAAAAGTTGAGTGTTAGAAGTTAGAAGCAGATATTGTACATTAAAGATTGAGATTTGTGGTCAACAATATTGACGATGAGTCCTCATTCCATTAATTTGACGGAAATATTGGTAAGATAGTAAGATCTACGTAATAAGTGTGTAACTAATATCTACCTATATGAAATTAATGGACAAAAAAGTGTATCTTCACGATTCACGATCCATTTTATAAATGTACCTATACATATAAAAGAATTTTCGTTTAGGTTGTAGCACGGTTAAAAGCTTGCACTTGTTACTAAAAATTCTATCCTGTCATTGCCCATTCTTTAGAAGTTTGTTTGTAATTAGTACAGGCATCTTGTTGATAGTGAGCAGTCATTCATAGTGTGTAAAAAATCCTCACGTTTACCAAAATTTGCGTTGCATCATTTCCGTTGCGTTTCGTCTTCGCAATTGTGATATTGGTTGTTAGTTTGTGAGCATAATGTTATATTGAGTAACATTAAATTCAATGTTAGAATATCTGTATAATTGTTCGTTTGTACATAATTTTGTTGAATCTTATGAAGAATTGTTGAAAAGATTGTCAAAAAATAAATGCCAAAAAATGATGAGCTATAGGGATTTCTAAATTATTTCTGAAACATTGGAGTATTATTCTGCGCTGTGTGTGCTGGTGCTTTTGGTGCTCGCATGTTTGATGAAATGAAATCGGACGGACAAATTGAAATACTATTTATTATAAGTAAAATTGTCATTGCATAACATATCGGTTTAATTTTGACGGAGAACATGACATTTATATCGATTTTTTCCGTTGTCAAAAAGTAAATAAAATTGTGAATATTTTTTTTACTACTTTGCATACATAAGAATTTAAATATATAGTACATACGTACCCTTTTTGTTGCTTATTGAAGAACAGGAGCATTGTGTGCTCTATTAGTACTACTGCAAAATTATTTGGCTGACTGCCAGTGTAAAAAAATAACATTTAAAAAAAATCAAGCACGATTTAATATACAGGAAGTTGTCAAACTAGGTACTTGACATTTCTATATCATAAAACACCCTATGATAGAATAGTTTTATTTTTATTATTCACTGAATTCCTACTTGGCCATTTGCAATAAATGCTATTCGGTTCTTCAAGTTAAACCTCAATTATTATTATAACATTATGCATGCAGTCTCATTTCCTCATACTATACCGATATGACTATGACACACAGAAAAGAATGATATAGCCAGGGACTGATGGACGGACGGACAGAGAGACGAATTGGGGAATTCTGTACAGAGCAGCTACGAAACTTCAGCACCATACAGTTGACAGAGTTTATACGAAATTCGAAATGTATGTAAATTAATTCATTTTTTTATTTTAAAAGTTTAAGTAAAAAGAGTTAATAGTAAAAATGTTTGTGTAGTTGCAATATTTTAGAAATTCGAATTATTTACAGTAATAATAGTTTTAGTTTTAGTTACTATTACTATTACTACTCTTACTTTACTCCTACTACAGCATGCAATCTGGAATAAGTGCATAAAAAGAGTCGAGGTATTTAATACGACGCATGCGTCATACACTGTGCGTGTAGTGGCCTGGTTGAGTAGAGAACCTGTAACAAAGATTCCATTGAATGCCCGGGTCCGGTCAATCGTTCATCCATCCAGAAAGAACTAACATGTAAAGGAATTGAGGAAACTCGTTCAAATGCACAGGTGTTGAGGTTTTCTGGTTTGTAATAAGGTAAGTTTCAGTTTTTGGCATATTGTTGGGAGGGGGGGGGGGGGAGCAGGACAAAATTAAAATAACATGCTTTTTCCCTAAGCAGCTGACAGCTGACAATCCGCCACGTTCTTATATCCGTGTTTTGAAATGCTATATTATTATCGTATTACATCCAGTCTTTTATTTTTGTCCTGTAGTTAGGTGAAGAAGAGTCTCCACTCCAGTTGTCTGTGCGTGCTTTATATTCATGACCTAATTTACTAATATGTGAAATGATTCTTTCAGATTGGTGGCCAGACCAGACACCAGAGGTCAAGTATCAGACAATTTACAACAAATAGTACACCCGTTGTCATTCATAACTTCGAATGGTGAATGGGCCATGGAAAATTCAGATTTCGACTCTTTGGATGAATCCGATGATTTATTTCAAGCTACTTTGAACATAATTACCGCAGTAAATTTTAAATAAATTATAAATACCTACAACAATAGTTTTTATATGTAACATTAATTTTTAATTGGCGATTAATGGTTGATTTCAGGGATTTAAACGGAGTGGTTACAAACGGAAGCGAGTCGTTGTAAAACAAAGGGCAATGGGGGATTCTAAACGATCAAAGAGGGTTCCCCTGGAGTTGGAGCTATCCAGGAATTCTGAAGTACCAAAATGTCCACCAAAAAAGAGGTCTTCGGCTACTAAATCGAAAACCTTAGGTTATTATTTTAAAGTCTTTTCGATAAGTGCAATAAGGGACACGGGGAGTATATTATACTAAGCACTAAACAATGCATCAGCTGCATCACATTACGTTTATTATTTTAATTAGATCTAGGTTCCGACTCAGTGGAAAGAGTAAAGGGGCCCTGTAAAGTTTGCCAGAAAATGACTACACAAATCTGCATTTGCCAGCTAGTGTTTTATTGCTGTAAGAAGCATGAAGAGCAAGACTATGCATCTCACAAATCAAAATGCTTTTCTTTCACTGTTCCAATGAAGGGGTCATTAGGATCCTTTGTTTCTCAGTCACGAACTCATTCACAAGGAACTGCTGCCCATATTAAAGGAGTTATTCCCTTGGAAGATCGCTACATCGTTGCTCGTAGACGCGTCGAACCGGGTACTGTGTTGTTTAAAGAGTCACCCATTCTCATTGCTCCAAACTATCTCATACCAAGATGGGATGCTAAGGATAAGAAAAAGATCGAAAGTTTTTGTTTGGGTTGTATGGAAGACTTCAAGGGGTCTTTAGACGAAAGTGGCAGAAACATAGTTTTCTCAATGTGTTCTTCCTGCAAACTTCCTTTGTGCAAAAATTGTTATAGGGAAAAAGAAAACGGAAAACATAGTCAGTACGAATGTAAGGCCATTAAGGAGGCTTCCAAGGTAAATATATTATGGCAAAAGCGTCTTGAGTATTGAATTTCTTAACAACTATAAATTATATAATATTGTAATGATGCCTAATGTCTACTATTGTTTGTATTGTGTATTTTAGCTAGGGGATGTGTTGAACCTGAAGAACTTATGCCCGTATCAGAATGAAGACCTGATTAAAGATTTGACTGTTCTACGAGCAATTCTCTTGCAAAAAACAAATGTTTCACATTGGACTGCTTTCATCAATTTGAAGTTTAATGTTCGATTCACCCAAAGTCTAAGAACAACCCCAGACGTGGTGAAGAAATGGGTCAAAACCAAAACTCCTATCTCAGAAAATTACATGAAAGGTTTAAACGAAAATTTTTTCAGGCTTGAAGATGTTAAACGTATTATTGCATTATTCAGCAGCACATCAACGAAAAATGGAAGGTACCTAATACTTTCACAGTATCCTAAACGTTTCTATATCATATTAGTCATTCTGGGATAATTTTTGTGCTCACGACGAAAATATAAGGTGTCTTTATGTTTTTCATGGAATTTAAGTTTTTCCTCTTGTGTTGACAGGACTAGAATTTTATATGACTTTGTCTCGTGGATGCCGCAAAGCTGTGCTCCAAAAGCTTCGATATATATTACTGAAGATAAAAATCATGAAATTACCGTGAAAGCTGTTGATGAGATTGATGCAGGAAAAGAAATCAGTATCAATAACATCTCCGACTACGATGGAGGGTCACTGATCTCTGCATTAAAACTTTATTCTAAAACTGGGATGATATGTGGATGTGAAGGCTGCAAATTCAATTTATATGACACTTCCGTTGGTGTATATTGCAACAGCGAAAACTGTAAAGGATTCATGTCTCCAAAGGCGTTCAGAATTGAGCCTGGTGGCAGCAGCTTTCCAGATATATACTCTCCAAGTTACGTCTGGCAATGCAATATGTGTAAAAAGCCAAAGAAATTCATTTCAATCCAGAAACATGTTGACGACACGTTGAAAGAAGTGAAAAAGGACATTTCTGACTTTGCGAAAAGGAAATGTGAGAAATCGGACTCTGTTTTAAGGGAGAACGTGGAGAAGAAACTTCATGGGAACCACTGGCTGAAAATGAAGTTAGACAAACTCATCTTGGCATCCTTAGACACTCAGATTGGATTTGGGAATGAGATGCTACAATCCGCAGTTAGCAAAACCAGATCGAAAAACTTCCTTTATTCACTGGAGAAGAAAAAAAGCATTTATTACGACCACCCTGGAAGACAGGGATTCCTAACTAAAATATCCGAAATGCGAGGACCTTTCTCAGAAACAGTTGGTAAGCCAGTTCACAATGGTTAATTAGTTTTTATAATTTTGATACCACAATTCTATTCATTTTAATACTATTGTAAATTTTACAGGAATCTACAAGTTTGATGCTGGCTATGTGTTGTTTATTGATTTCCTGGAGCGTTTTAAAGCGGATTGCATAAAAGACTGGAAGGCCGAAAGAATAGACTCCAAGAGTATGAACAGCCTCAGCTATATGAATGAGTTGCAAAGGATTATTAGCGGACTTGAAGACGCCCACACTTGTTTATCATCGTCGACACTTTCTAAACATCGAAATTATGGACAAATTGCTCAACAAAGTTTCGAAGTGTACGCGAAGGTCTTCGAGAAAATATTATCAAAGCCAAGCTCACCCAAAAATACTTATCTGCAAGATTTACTGGCAAGTTATACATTGAATGACCCGACATTTCCACGCTCCGTTTTCAATTTGACACAGCAACAACCTGAAAAAGGATTACTTTTTGATATTTTTGACGACACTCAAGAAATTGCATTAAAATTCGACGATCTTGATATTGACAGTTGTGAGGACGAGTCGAAAGAGAGTTTTTCAGATGATTCTTCAGATTCTTATCGTACTAATTATAATTATGATTATGACAGTAGCGGCAGTGAATACGAAAATAGCAGGTACCGTTCCAGTTATCGAAGTTATCGAAGTCAGTTCAATTTTGACCTGCCGCCAGGCTTCGAAAGAGGTGAACCTTGTCACATAATGTAAATGAACAAGAGTAATTATTAATTTCTGTATTATAATTAGACGAACTATTAATTGTGACTACTATTCTAAATAGGTTATAAATAATACGATTGCCTCCCAATAATATTAGAATTAGAATTAAATTCAATTTTTTGTGACTTTTATGACATGAGTTTTTTAGCAATATAAGTAAGTAGTTAATTTTTGCGTTGATTAACCCAAATAGTAATTCTGTTTAATTCATTAGGATTTACGAAGCTATTTTTTATGATTTTGCAAGTTTAGGTATGTAAACTTAGAATTTACACTAATTTACTACATAAATTCAACCTAGCTAATTTAAAATTCATTGCTGCTTGCAGGTAGGCAAATTGAAGTAGGTAGATGTGCAATAATTTTACCAATGTAGTCCATGCTAATTTTGACTTTATGTTAAAAAAACTTGAATAAAATAAAATCATTAAAAAGAACGAGCATTGTTATTTCGTGATCATTTGATTATTAATTTTATTTTGGCATAAGTTTCAATTTGTGTTGAAAGTTACACATTCATTGCGTATTCGCGAGACTTATCTGTACAAAATTTCAATTATATTTATTAGGATAATATTGATATATTGAAATTCAAAAGGCTATTTGTTACGTGTAGCGAGATTTGCATCTGTAGCTACGTATTAGTCATCAATTACAGTCTATGTAAAGTAAACTCTTTCGGTTTATAAGTTTTCGTAGCTGGATTCAGTATAATTGTCGTAGTCATCGTAGAGAACTTCATCCAGCAGCTCACCCTCATCTCTCTTTTGCATCCCTTCAAATCGGCGGAGGGCTAATGAAGTGAATAATCCCCAACTGGCACACTCCGACGAAATGGCTTTGATCCGGAATCTTTCCTCACTCTCAATTAAATTAAAGTTCAAATCCTCTACAAAATACTCTAGCGAGAAATTAGAATCTAGTTTTAACTTTCGGAACGTTTCGTAAATCGTATGAAAAAGAGGTTCTTGTCCTTGGGATGTAAAACTAAGTGCGTTTCCATGAAGTGCTGATATCCCTTTCACAATCGATGTGTCCTGACAAAATCCTCCGTTACGGCATTGGAATGGACGAAAATTCCAATCACATGAAAGTAAATGCAAATGCTCAGGGAAAAAGTGGAAGTAAATGTTCAAAATATCCTGAAATAAATCACACATTAGTTTCCATTATTAGTTATTTATATATCTCATTAATTCAGTAATCAGTTGAACTGATGAATTTTCAATAGGTAGGTGCTACAAAAAGTATTTTTTATTTTTTTTATGCATACATAGACAAATCCAAAGCAGAAAAGTGAAGAGATTAACCAAGATCTTAAAAAGCGAAAAAGAGCCATGCTATGCAATTAATCCAAAGATTTAAGTATGTATAAGTGCACCAGGAATTTCTTACATCTAAATATAATAATATATCTAGGTATGCATATTATGGATTTAAGATAACTCTTGGTAAGTCAAGATATAATTTAGGTAGGTACCTATCGTAAGTTTATTAAAAATTCATTACAAAATTACAATTAACATGAATTTCATCGGTATAATTTCACAATTCTAAATCTAAAGCTAAACTAAAGTAATAAAATACACTATTGAGTCATTTTACTAATCTACTGCTGATCTTAAGCACAATTTAATTAATAAGATCATTGCGAATTCTAATAAATAATTAAAGGTCATAATTAAAATGATAACGATTGTTATGATCCTATTTCCACCATAATCTATCCAAGATTTAATTGTCACTTCCCGAGCGGCTGCTATTTTGTGGAGTTTTGCGTTTCATTGGATGTTCCTTGTCTTGTTTGCCAAGTGCTCCAAGCAAGTATTCCTGCATTGCAACTTTGTCTTTTAAAAGTAATTCATTAAGATATATTTTCGGACCATCCGTTCCTTCAGGCCAAATAAATATATCCACCAAAGGTAATTCGGGATTGTGAAGTGTTATTGATCGTTTCTCATCAGCTTTCTAAAGGATAAAACGACATTATTAGTGTAAGGGAGATCATTTAAAAGAATTATAACAACCGAAATCTCGAGTGATAAAGTTATTACCTCAACACTAATGATTGTTTTGTCCACATCGATGTATTTCCAGAATTTATTAGCATCTAAGTACCCGATGCCTGCCATTTGTGCCTTTATGCACTGCAAGTAAATAAAATGCATTTGAAATAAGAACATCTTAACAATATCCTCACATTTACATAAACATGGGACAAAAATGCAGCATAAAATTACCTGTCTGGGAATCTTTTTCAAAAGTTCATCATTTGGGCCAAATTGGTAGCAGAACTTAATGTCCTTCAAGGTAATTGTCTCGTGATTGCCAAAATCCAAGAACTCTACATAGAGCTGAAAGAAAACTGAAATTAAGGAAAAGCTCAGAGAAAAAAGTAGTTTTGATTGCCTAATTTTATTTACCTTTTCTTCCTTTGCGTGCCAAGCCAGGATACGAGCCCTGTAAAAATTGCCATCTTCAAAGCGCGCGTAAAAAATGTCCCGTCCTTCTTGTAGTGCATATTTAATAGAGGACATTGTCATTGTGCTCTCTTCGATTTCCTTCAGTTTCTTATCGTCCACTCGAGAAAACTTGTAGACACATCTAAGCAAAGTTGTATCTTTCTGAATCCAAATAATTCCATCTGCTTCAACATGAGTTGGCATTGCACCTTGCTAAAAGAGAAAAAATGATTAATATTGCATTCTATCTTTTGATTTTCAAATCTCGGAAGGTAGTTGACAAAGTAATAGAAAATTATGTTACTGGAGCTGGAAGACTTGGGCTAAAACTGGCCACCCGGGCGATTACATGATCATTGTAAGTATTTCGTTTTGTTTCGTCCAAACAAAGTGTCACCAATGGGAATCTCCCTGTCCTTGGTTCAAAGCCCGTAACGTATGCGAACTGACTGAAATGTTTCTTCTCTTCATCCCACATCAATTCCTTAAGGAATCTAGAACCGACGAAGAGCTCTAATCCGTATAATTCAACTTCGGCCACCTTGAAAATCGTGATCATTGGAATTGGAATTTTTGCAGATTAAGAAATATTAGAACAATATTTTCATTAATATTTCAGTACCTGAAAAGGAGCTGCCATAAATTCGGGCTTAATCCAATATAATGCGTCGTAGTACAAATGATGGACTGCACCAGTGTCTACATCCACGACAGTCACCTTTCGGTTTTCTTTTTCCAGTAGAACAATCTGGGCTCTGACAAATACTGTCGTACGAGTATTGGCGACGACAATCATTTGGTCTTCTAAATCTTCTGGTTTAAGCTCGATTAAATTCTGCGGTTGCCTATGATGAGCTTGTAATGTGGATCTAAGCATCCCACATTCATGCTACAAACATAAATTACAACTATTTCAATGCAAAGTTACTTAATTTAGCAGTTACATCCCGCAATAATCATAATATCCAGATTAGGTACTTACTTTGATCCTCGAGCTTAAAAATTGTAGCCTTAATCTACTGTTGGAGTCAAAGCCTACAAATCTGCAAAGGAAATCGCTTGCATAAGGCCACTCCAGTTTTCTCCCACTAAAAAATTTTGGGATCGCTTCGATTTTCTTCTCCATCTCTTTCGTCAGACTTAATCTGCAATTTTATAATAGAAAATGCTGTCTAAATGCAAGGCACAGGTCTGCCATGACCAGTAGTCATGCTGTCATGCAATAGTTCATAGTTAGTTATTGTTATTGGTTATTAGTGGCGAGATAAATAAAATTACTAGATTTTGACTTTTACTTACTTGCTTACCTTTTGATTCACAGTTCCTGATAACTTGCTTATTGACTATGGAAAATAAAGCGCAACGAACATCCACAGTTTTCTTATGTCAGTTTCCAGTTTTACTTGACAAAAATTAACAACTTCGTCAATTTTTCGATGTAGAGGAAGACAAAAATTGACGTGTTGACAGTACGAGTACGACTGATTGAATGACTGAACACCAAATGAATGGCTACACGAGAAAATGGCAAAGAAAAGCCTCACACACACGAGCAATCACTGTCGATTGTGTGGCTTGTGGCTGTTGGATTAGAGCAGAAACGCTATGCTGTGGGTGGATACGTATATCAGTGCTAATGATGAAACATTATAATTTATGTGCATTGTATTTTATGCAAAGCTCGTAATTATTTCATAATATCCACAATCACAGACACAGCCTTTATCAACGTTAAACAAGTGATTTACATACACACACGGGCTTTAGTAATTGTATTCCGTCCTGTTTTAAGGCAATGCAAAATGCAATATGCAAATCAAGACTCACTTACTTGCTATTGCATATAAATAGTAAACTTATAGGATTACGGTATTCTAAATTCGAAATGCAAGTCACAAACAATTCCATAGGCACACTAGGTAATACTGTTTTGGTGTATATCAAATTTATACCTATCAAAAGCAGAAGCATTCCATAATTTTATCATTTTACTAAATATTAGCGATAACTACTGCAAGATTATACTTGAAAAGAAAAGGAAGAAAACCCAATAGCGAATATTATAATACTGTGTCGTGGTTCAAAAACTGAATAATGAATGCACGTAAGCCGGAATTGGAGGAACTAAATTAAAAATCCGTTTGTCTTTTCTCGGATAAAATTCAGCGAAGATTGGTTACCTGATCTGCTAGTTTGATTTTGTTTTGGAACATGGTCGTTACCATTCGGATTTTATGCGTCCATAATGTACTTCTCATTCTAGTCAGATTCATGAGCATGATGCCAGCGTTTAGGCCTGAGCTTCCATAGTACGGAATTTCATTTTGCTTCGTGCCATAATGGAATAAACACGGTGCCATTGCAGCTATAGGCAAGTTAGTTTCTTTTTCAGCATATTTGAACTTTTTGAACTCGGACCAAAGATTTTGCACACTTTGAAAAAATATAATGTCCGTGTCCAGATAAATTAAGGAATCATAAGTTGGCAGAAGTTCTGCTAAAAATAATCGCAGTGTGGCACAAGGTCGAAATAATTTTCTCATCCATTGCGAACCTGCAAGAAATACATTTATTATATCATGTTTAAAGTTTAAACATTGGAATTCCTAATTTATTTTGGTATGTAAAATCCGTATAGCATTTTGTGTCTATAAAAATTCATTCACACGGTTAATATAGGTTTTTTTGACCAATTGAGAAATACAATTTGTGGATTTTTTTTCAGCTCCACAGCTTTTGAAAGTGCATCAACTTATGACTTATTCAGTGGAGAAATCCATACAGAGTAGTTTTAATCTGCGGATTGTTAATTTTTATCAAAAGCCGGTGCTATAATATATCTACCTTCATTCTCCAAAAATGTCCATTTGAAGCTATAATATTCAAAGTTTAGCGAAACTAAGGTGAGAAAAAGTAGTTATGAAAAGAGAGGATGAATACCTGTGGGATATTTCACAGGTATGTAGGAAAACTTGATCCGTTTTCGGAAATCCGGTGACCATTTCTCATCTCTGTCGATTTTATTTAAAATTGTTTTGTAGTGTCCTTTCGTATCGGAGAGGACAATGACATTGACGCATTGTTCGGAATCAGATTCTGTGGCATTAGTGGAGCTGAATTTGGTAAGTAGGGCAATAGATTTAAGCATCACAACAGTTTGATTAATCTGGCGACTAAAATCTGTCGCAGTATGATAATTTCCTTGAATATTTTTTGCATTTTGTGCTGCAGGAGAATCTTGGCAGAGGATTATTGCAATAGCCACTTTGCACATCCTGCCGCTATCTCCACTGGCCTTATTCACTTTGAGCACTACTCCTCTTGGGTATATTTTCCCTTTGCCTTTGTATTGCGAGTTCCTTGTCTTTGCCAATTCAGAAGAATCGTTAAACTCGTAGTGAGAGAATTGAATTAAGTACACTGTGGAAAGTATGATCCCTCCAATTACAAAAAGATGTCTGCGTCTACTGCGAATCATCGTGAGATCTTCTTGGCGCAATCTTAATTTTCTATAGCTTTTTGGGCTACTGGTCATATTATGTGTGATTTTCGCATTTGCTTTCTCACGTTAAATTATTATCTAAGGCACATATCACGGGCCAATAATTACAGATCACAATATTTTATTGTTTTTTGGAATTTTTTAAGGCTTCTTCACATTCAAATCCATTCAAATAATAAAAACATGACTGAAAATTCACTGGGCTAGAAGAACTTTACTTAAGAATTTAGGTTTGTCTTGATTTTCTTGTTTCTGTTGTCGAGACAAAGATTGAAGGCACAATGATAACCTTCCACCACCACCACCACCGTTCTATGTTACCAAGCAGTCTGTTCAAGATACATGGAGCTGTTCCTCCTCTTTGTATTCCTTTTACGATGCTACGTTATGCTTACAATAGAAAGAATGTACCGTTGCAGTGTTTCTCTCCTCTTAACTAATGAGTGCAAAATAATGGTCAATTATCCTAGAAATAGGCTCATGAATATTGGCTACAGTTTCAGAGAGCCGTGCTGTACGTGTCTGCAACTTGCACAACACAACAGCACAAGCCGCACCATGCAAAATTTATGTCAACTTTTAAAAATTTATGCTGAACCTTACCTTCCTTCCTCCTTCAATAAATGAACCCATTCTCCTCTGGGTATATACATGATGTATTTTTTATGAATATTATTCCATATTTTAACCTTCCCTTCCTTTGTGGAATTTTCTTCTCAATTATTCACATCACACGCTCATAATATGCAAAAATCATGGAGAAACTAATGTATCTTTCTTTGCATAGCATGGCTTCCTCATTTTTCTTGCTATTTACTAACTCAGAGGAGCGCATATAATATACATGTATTTTGTTTTAGTATATGCTTTGGCTATCTAGTGAATAATTGGGCAATTAAAAACTGTACTGCGGTAATTTGCACAACATCTTTACACACTTCTTTTACATTTCGATTCAGAATGTCTTGTTTTATGTGTAATTAACGATAGTGCACTATTACATGCACATACCTAGCTACAGATACAAAGATGAGACATGGACATGACATAATGGATACTTATAGAAGCTAGATGTACATTTATTTCACTACTTTTACTGTTGGTTACTTGTGCGTTGTGTCATCATTTTTGACATTCTGTTGTTGGGACTCACAATGTCCGACAATCCGACCTCAACAATCTTCAGCAGCTGAAATTTTCTGTGCCCAACCGTTTTCCATTCAAGTATTCACAAATACCCGAAATGCTCTCTTTAAATTCTATAAATTATGAAATATGGCACAAGTAAGGCATCTTAATTCCAAATTCCCGTTCATATAATCTTTCCTACTAATAATTCATTTTCCGCTTGGTCACTTTCATAAACTTGTAGGAATGTCCTTACCAATTCATTATAAAGGTAATTATTATTTAATTAGAATATTCACAGATATAAATTACCATTGCTAAATTTTTCATTTCGCGTAAGATTTTAGATATTGAAAGCAAAAGGTTCACATGGTCAATTATTGCAAACACTAAACTTTCATTCTGAATGTGGTTGGGTATAGGTAAGGTACCTTAGATTTTAAATTCCCTATTGACTTAATGAGTCTGTTCTACATTTACGAGTGTGCATGGTGTCATTATGTATTTTTTCATTGCTATAGTCTTGATGTGCAGTTTATTATTGAGAGGATGTAAAGAATAAAAAAAGTTAGTCGTACCCACACGTTGTTATTATGTGTGTAGATCTTTTAGAGTGGATTTGTGAGTTGGCTTTTAGAAGGATATAGTAGAAGAGGCTAAGTCATGGCCGGGTGAGTAGACAGACAGACGGCTTGAAATTCTATTAAATAAAGACAAACATTTGATGCAGTGTGGAACGTAATGGAAAAGACAGTGATAATGCAATCCAGGAAGAGATCTGAGACGTCTAAAAAATTCAGTGCTATACATATACAGTTTTATACAGTTCATAGTTCATTGTAGTATATATTTAAGACAGTCGGATATGACAAAAGCTGTGAGAAGTCTGCTGTGAAGCTATGTAATGTGGGATGTAGCTATTATAATGCAAAACGAGCCAGTGTCTCACTCACTCACTCACTTCTACCGGAAGATGAGAAAGACCGCATCAGAAGAGAGGAAACCAAAGCAGGTGGATCTTTTCCCAACGGATACTCTGCACATCAAATACATTTTCAACCTCCTGTTTTCACAGAATCCTACACAGTTCCAAACTTAGTAATTGATATGCAAATTTCAAAAAAGATAACCATTAATATCCCTCATTCTACGTATTTCCTATATTAGTAGTATATTTCACATGTTAGATCATTTTCCACGGTATGTCCCAAAAAATGTCCATTTATTGTTAAAGGGCACAATAATTCAGAAGAGTCTTACTAAATTCAATTTAAAAGTTGACGGAAACTGTAAATGATTCGTTTTTGAAGATGAGCACGAAGAATTATTATTCACTGAATGCACTTATCGTCGAACTTTGGTACAGAAAAAGAGTTTGTTGTTGTTGCTGCCGGAAAGAATAGGGGAAGGAGAGAAGCGAAGTTTGTGATTGCGACAATAGTTAGGCACTTAAAGAAAAAGTAGAGAAAGTGATGCACAGACAGATGATATGTCGGAAGAAGAAGAATAGGAATGAAAGTCCTTCAGGAGAGAAAGTAATCAAATCAAAGATTTTGTGAGACACAGTTCGGATGTAATATTCAAGTTGTAATAAAAGAGGAGAACTGCAGAGAGCGGACAAAACATTTATATTTGTCTTGTTTCGACTATTGATTTTACAATGCAGAGATAACTAGGTAGCTATATATCTTCTTCCTCCCTCTCTCTGTCTATCTTTGTGTTTAACGAACAAGTAATGTTAATAGTGGTCGTAATAATATACAAGTGTCCTGTTCTAGTCACACACTGCGTTCCTAATGCTATAGTATAAAACTTAGGAGATCACTTAGGGTCAGCAGTCACTAGTCACTAGTCAGTTTCTGTAAGAATAGAATAGAAAGTATAATAGTTGGCTGTGTATATACATAAAGGATGTTTATATTTATATTAGCTATGATAAAATAAAAGTAGGGAAAGAGTGAGAAGGGGCCGAGGAGTCTACATCAACTTCACTTACACTACTCATTAAATTGGAGTTGATCTTATTTTTTGAGGAAAGGAGAGTCAAGTTAGCTTACTAAAGGGAGTTGAGAGTTGTGAGAGGCGGCTGAAGCTCGTATGTTACTATTCTATGCCGGCCAAGTCGTCTCATCTCATGTTTTATGTAAGAGCCGAGTTAAAATTGCAAGAGAGCTTGGCACATCACATCTTTCTATCTCTATCTATGTTCCTAGTTCCTGTTCTACTACAGCTATCTATGTAACTAAGTAGAATGTCGGGGAAAAGGGATCTCTCTAATACGCTAACGTAACTACTGCACCAGATAACGTGTATCTGAAAAACAAGGGAAGATCCACATACAAGTAAAAGTAAATAGCTAAATGTGTAGCCGAATGCAATGCAGTACAGAGAGAGAGAGAGAGAGAGAGAGATCACATGGAACTTTAGTTCAGGACCTACATGTATGCATTGCATTTCTTAAGCTACGCAATGCAGGCAACGAAAGTGAAGTTGAATAAAGTAGGCAAACTTCGTTTTTGCATTGACATCACACCACAACCCTTATATAAGTCTATTACTTGTTAGTTCTCTACTAACTTTTATATAATGCACATATATAGACTTGAAATATATACTTATATATGTAGTATATATATTTATATACTAGAGAGAGAGATGTAGTAGATAGAGGAAAAAGGCGGAGGACGAAAGAGAGTATCTGTATTGTATGTATGTGTGGAGTAGTAGGAGTCGTAGCTAGGTAATCTGTTTTTATGATATTCCCTTAACAAGGGCATTATTCTATGAAAATGGCAATAAAAATGTCCGCATTGCTGTGGCTTGACTTTAAAAGTAGATCTACTACTCCCGCACTCTACTCCAATCGCTATACAAGAATAAATTCGGGACCTATATATCGGGAATTACTTGAGGAAACACATAGGTGCATTGTGTATTGGTTACTTCTGCCGCGGGTTCTCTAATTGAGCCGTTTGTTTCCCTTTTCTAGTTCTCTTAAACTTTGATTCCCCTCTTCTCACCCTTTTCTTATCTTTTCCTATACTCTTTTCCTTTCTTATTCGTTTCTTGTGGATTTTATCACAGGAAAAAGAGATGAAACCCTTTTCTCATTGAGATTTATAAAGATCAAAGATTTTCTTGGATTAGGTTTCGTTTTTAGTATTTAATTACGACTTTGTTTCGACCTATTCTTAGGTAGACAGAGAGAAATCAAGCCCAAGCAATAAATAAACTATATTTCCCTAGTTGGCAGTGGCTAAGTGAGAAAAACTGTCTCATAGCTCCATAAATATTAAATGGAAGGTGAAAAGGATGGATTTCTCTGTCTCTCTATCATTCCTACTTATTTGGAAAACTTTCTCCGACACAACATCTAATGCTTCCTTACTTTCACCCATATGTTACTCTTTCTTTGTGTATTTCCGACTGATGGTGCGCCGGTTTTCTCCTTTCTATCCAACTTCTCCTTTCTCTACTTTCACATTCGATGGCTTATGGCTTAGCTCCCTGGCTTGACTTTGACTTATCTAACGCTACACTTCCCTCTGGCTTATAACTGTTGTGATCCCAGCTTCTGAGTTACTATCATTTCTTTTAGTAATGGGCTCCCATCATTTATTCCTACTATTTACTGGATACCTAGCCGAATATCATTTCTCTACGCCCTTTACCTTCTTTATTATATTTTAACACTAATATACGGCACACTATAGCTCCATTTACAAATCTAACTCAACCACATCAACTCTAAACTAAACTGAGAACTGAATCCGGGATATTTGTACGTGATCACCGAATAAAAGCTGTATTTTTTATACAGTGTGTCTAATTTTCTAGAGCATAATTCATACCTTAGCCTTAAAAATGGTAGCTATATCGGTAATTTGGGCTAGTACCTCTATAAATAACATTTTGAAGGTAGCTTTTGGTTGTATTGCACTTGGAGTGCTCAAAATTGACTTTTTCGCTAACAAAAGTTACTATTTCTGAAACTTTTTTGAAAATATTTCAATGATCTGCAATTTCTTCGCGGAAAGCAGTTTATGAGGACGTAAAATTGTTTCAAGTATTATTGAGTAGTATTTACCAATTTTTCACCAAGTATTTATTTGGAGAAAATTGGATTTGAAGATTTTAGGGGAAAGTCGATGTTGTAAATGAACTTTCTCCGATATTTCTATTTAGGCACACTGTATGTATACTACTTAGGTAAATGTGTACATAAATGAGTCCTGAATTAGTAGAATACAAACAACCCATGACTCTGACTCTGACTTCTTGCCCATTTATTAACTTTAGCTGTATGTATAGGTGTTAAGGGTATAATAGGATCTATATCTCAATATAATTTATTTACTAATAGGATATTGTCTTGGTTGATTTATAGTTACTAGTTGTTTGTGTATTAGGTTAGCTCAAGCTCCGGCCTGGGCTGATTTGAAGTTGTTCCGTTCAAGGCTGGCAGGGTCTGGCTGGTTTGTGGTGGAAAAGAGCCGGGAGTTGAGCCTAGTGTCTCAGTGGGCGTGCAGCTAGCACGCAGAGAACTTGTCTTTAATTTACCGACATGAATTCACCCAATTCTCCGAAATTGTGATAAGTAGATAGAATCATTCACAGGAGGGTTGGCACTTCACATTACAACACTTTTAAAATCCCATTCACGTTCCCACCTATTCAAGAAACTTTGCGTTTTGTGCAATTAAAACCATTCTTTAAGTTCCTATATACAATAATATATATAGCTAACTATAGATATATAGTACGAGTATAATATTATGTAGCTATTTATAAATAGTATCCAATAATAGACATCTATAGAAATTGTGATTACATTTTGTAGAATTTTGCACAGACTTCACCATTCGTCACGTCCTTTAGTAAAGGCTCAAAGAAACGGTCCCGTGAAAGTAAGAGTAGCAGTTAACAGAAAGTAAGAGTGAATTGTAAATGAGAAAATTAGTGCATTGGCAATTAGCACGTAACTTAAGGTGGGATTAATAGGATAGGATTAGGAGATTAGATAATTAGAGCTAATAATAATAATGTGCTAGCGAGTATGAACAACAGTATTAAATTCAATCATAATGTAACAGTAGGAAATCATCCTCGTTCTACAAAGTAATAAAAGTTGTAAGCATCTAAAATATATAGTAAAAATTAAGTGTAAGTGCAGAGTAAAGCGGATTATTATTATTAGAGCAGTAGTTTGTGAAAGGGAGGGAAAGGAAGGTAAATAGATAATAAGCTAATGGTAAGAGGAGAGAAGGACGCTAACGTGGATATAAACGGTGAAAGTGAAGCTACTCATGTCCCATTTATCTGTTGAACCGTTAACAGTTAAGTAAAGTGGATTGGAAGCGTAAGAGCATCCGAATGTAAGCACAAACAGAAAATGACCAGCCTGTATGGATGAGGAGTGTTCGGAGTCGGGAGATAGCACTCTGGAAGGGAATCACCAGAAGCACACTAGTTTATCTAGCATATCAACATCAACTCTTCTTCCTAATGCTACACCCAGAACATTCGTTTGCTTTACATGGAATACAAATAAAGCTCTTTGTGTCAGTTTCCAACGCTTCAGTTCCCTTCAACGCATTGTCAGCTTCCTAACCGGAATTGTAAATGAAGAGCCGAACATATAAAGAGGGAGGCCAAGATCAAAGACTGATCTGTGAGATGTGTTCGTGAAAGTCAAACGGAAATTGATTACAGGACCTTTCTCCCCCGTTAAGCCTCCTCAATTCCTGATCACCATGGACGAATTGCTCAAACAGCAAGAGGTAAGTCCTGCTCTGTAGAAATAAATCCAACGATAATTACATTTTAATTGCCCTAAGCTAATCAAGCCTAATGTCAACACTCTCTTTACAACTCAATTTTTATGTCTCCCATGTAATTATTGCAAATGAAAACTAAACACGAACATTTTCATGCCGTATTTGCATAAAGATAATATACTCCCTGGGTTATTAGAAATCTTCCTCAAGATTTAAATTTTAGCATTGGCCTTATCAGCCGCTCTATCATCTGTCTAAATTATTTTTAACGATTATTTATTTCATCCACAAATATTTATTTACACCGTTTCGGTAACCTAAATATTATTTTTCAACTGATAATATTATACTCGTGTATGCATATATGAAATAAATTCTCATTTTCACAACGCTTTACATCGCTCAACTAAAATTAGAAGTATAACTTGTGCATAAAATTTTCATTTCCTCTAAGGGTTGACTGTGAGTAAAAACGTTTCGTTTCCATCTTTAGACAGTAACAATTAGGTAGATATCATTTTTTAAGGGACTCAGAGAAAAATAATTCTATGCTTACACAGTGACTTTTGATTTGAGAGTCGGGGTGGTTTTATAGTGTGCATTTGAAAGGATTATATTTTTGATTGAATTATTAGATTAGTTTGAAAAGAAGGTTGACTTTGGTCTGGTTAGCGACTACGCCTTGGCCTCGGCACAAATTCGGGTTTTAGTCCACTCAGCTCCCATCACATCATCGGATCCGACGTGTTTCGGTTTCCCTTCGTTTGCTCCGTAATCGCTGACTTGGTTTTCCGTCTTCGAATTTTGTTAGAAATGTAGTGCAGTAGTAAGCTTTTGTTAATAAGAGAGGGAGAGGAAAATAGCGTTTTCACTGTGGAATACTGCAATGTCTGTAGGACGACGTACGACATGAAGAAAGACATCTCGACTTGGCACAAACCTCTGGATTCTGGCTGCATATCTGACGACAGTGGCATCCTATTGTTACGTTAGTTATTTTTTCTTTTCTCCGTGAAGCAGACGTATATATTTTCCATTGCCGTACATTATGAGTTGCATTTTGGCAGGTTTGAGCATTTTAGCATTCGACGTTGACAGAAGTAAATAGCGAAGAGGGAAAGATAGAAAAAAGGGATTTCCTCCTACTGGTAGCTGTGCTTTCGCTTGGAAGAACTAAGTTTTTGGCCCATGCATGATTCCGCCTTTCATTCATCGTCGTCTTCATCCTGACTTTGACTTTCTCCGTCTGTTAGCGTGCAGCATGCAATGAAATGTTGAAATATATCCCTAAGCAATTTATATCGGCGGGTCTTATAGTAAGTAACTAACTATCTGATCGGAATTGGAAGAAGAAGGGAACTGTATTTTTTGCCTTGCATTGCATTACATTGCCGAATCCATCCAAGTTTCACTTTAGTGATAGCAATTTAGCAGGATCACGATCTAATATAAAATAGTGGAATGTATTTAGGTGGCTGGTTTACGTAGTTCCGTTCCCTATAATCGTAATCCTATAAATTCTAAGTGCTGCATACATTGTAGACAGTAAAAACTAATATTATGAACGTAGCATTGTGTACGTGCCAAGAGTTGTAGCCGAATCCTCCATTTCATTCCATCTCCCACCCACCAGAGAGAGATATATACTTATGTATGTCCTCTATCACCCCCATATCCTTTTGTATTTAAAGAATATCGATTCACGTCAGAATTTTATCAGCACAGATCTTTCTTGATCTAATCAATTGTGAGCTGAGGAGAAAGCAAAGTTGCAACGGAGAAACTTGTGAGATTACAAATAGTATCTACCTATTAATTTCATCGATTGCATCAAAACATTCTTGGATAAAATACGATTTCCCCCCTCTCTCTCTCTCACTCTCAAGATTTACGATAAACTTTTCAACAATGACAAAATGACAAATGAATCTCTAAGCCTATAAAATTATTAATTTCCTATTTGTCTAACCTTTTCCAAATTAATGATATATGAAAATATGAATTATTAAATCCAAGGTAGCTATTATGACTGGAAAGATCAACCCATTGTTCTCTGTCTTTAAGACACACAAAAGAGATTGCCTTTTCTTATTCCATAAGTCCTTAACTATATAATAATATAAACCTGAATAGAAATTCAATGAAATCTGAAATAATACAGATTCAAGAACCTTCCAGAGAAATATACAATCGCTATTAACGGAAGAAGAAAGCTATAGAGAAAGTAAATATATAGCGGGATCCTTTGCTCTTCATAAGTTAACGGTTAATGTCGTCACGCATCAGCACGCCCGTGATTTATTAATCTGGAAGAGCAAACCGAAGCAGGACACAGGAAAAGCAGTGGGAGGAGGACAGTCTATTCTTATAATAATACCATCGTGTCCTATATAAATCCTCAAAGTTCCAGCTCTTCCACAGTTACATTCAAAGTCCACTCTTCCAACAATACATAAATCTTTGCTGGAAGAATCTCATTCACATTCTCCTTCCCAGACGATTCACATTCATATCACACCAGGGCAAGAAAAGAGCCATAGCCTAGCTAACTCGACCAAACTTCACCATTTTCACAGTTGTTTAAGTGGGGAAAGGAGGGAAAGGGCCATTTTAAATGAACTCAACTTCCTTCCAGACTTTATTGTGCCTGTAATAGCTGGAGAAGTCCAAATAGAATGCTCAGCTATGAATACGTGAGGTGGAATTTTGAATTTCTAACTTTCCTTACAGTCTTTCTCGGCAAAATGAATCCTATATCCGTTTATTATAGCCAGAAGAGATATCCCAAATCAAGTTGTGTCTGAGAAATACATTTTCTACCAAATGTATTCCTAGTAGCTTCCACCTTTTATTTCCTAACTATATTATACGGGCTCTATGTGTACGTTGTATGTAGTAGTCTCTTTTAATATCATAGTCAATTCTGATTTCTCTTTTAACTTTCATTGGAAACTTTCAGATATATAAACACACTAATGCTAAAACCTAGTAGTTCGTTAGTGGGTTAGCGTCAGAGTTTTAGCTGTATTTCTAGATTTGTTCAAATATTATGTGCTCAGAATAGAATAACAGAGGAATGAATGAGCATGTCAAGAGAAAGTTAGCCGTTTTATAGTTTCTTTTGACTTGGCTGCAACTGAAAGGTTAGATTTAAGCTTCACCTAACCTTTCTTCTGACAAAAGCCGCAAAGACATGCAACTTCTCCCATATACTTACTTATAAATACACTCGTTCACTTCATTACAGGCACAAATTAATAATGTCATTTATATATACCTACCCATAATGACATTTTCTAGCTAGAACTTAGCTCTAGCTCTCTTTACCCCCAAAAATTTAAATCCTACCTGCTTAGAAACACCACGGGAGGCCTACAAAACTTGTTGACAACTTCTGCAACCGATTTCAGTCACGCAATTCTTAGTAAAAATATTTTCCTACTTTAAAATTGATCTAGTTTCGTGTCATTTTCAGTAGGTAAACGCAATTCAGCCTATAGAGATATATTTTCTGAATATCATGGCATGCATACATTATCAGTTGTTGAAAAAACTTTGTGAAAAATGAATAACAGAATGTATGCACATGTCAAACTTAAATTCTCTCAGTTTATGCTCAATTTATCCAAAGTTGACATTAAGAATAAGGAGAGGAGGGAGAGGATTAATCGTGGAACGCAAACTTGCGTGCTTCCATTATAATATGAGAAGGTAAAGCTACTGTTGTTGAATTACAAAGTTTAAGAAATGAGTTTTAGGTATATTAACTACAGATAACTTAAGTAACTGACCTTTGCTTTGTACCAGGGACGACATAATTCTATAGAAATACAGCAGTGCAGATGTTGCAAAGAAAATTAGCAAATGACTATGGAAAATATAGCCAAAGTTTTTCAATTTATTAGTTTAACTAATATACCTAGTTCCCTGTCCTCCATATTAAACAATGGATGCTCACAGCCTGGAAGTTCCAACCAGTTCCACCAGCTCTTCATTTTATTATATGTCGCCCCGACAGAATGCGAAAGACAATGAAGATTTAAAAGCTCCGTTTATTAATACTAGTTTAATTAAATAGATAAATAAAGGTAGGAACTACGGACATTAGCCTATCTCTTCTATGCATACTCTATTCTAATGTAAGCAGAACTTATTTTCAGTTGTGCATGTTCCGGGTGTGAGTGTGTACTGAACTGAAAATGGACTAACAATGAATGTACCTACTATTCTATACAGGTACTACTACTCTGGATGGAACTGTAGATAAGTTGGATGCATGTGTGGTAATAAAAGTCCGCCTCTGAAATATATGGCTTTTCTGCAAAGCCTGGAACGCTAATTAGCATACAATGATAATACACTTCCCACGTACACACTTTAATCCTAGTTTGCTACCATATTTTATATTCATTTACTTATACTAAACGCCTACTATTAGACATAATCATTATATGAATATGATACGAGAAGATTGAAAAATCTGAATTATTATATTACATCAATATAATATTACCCTTCTATATATAAATAAGTTTTTATGAAGTTATATGTTATTATGTACATTTCGATGACCACTACCCCAATTTCTTCCGGAATCATGTAACAAAATATCGAATCAAGTCTATATATGTTTAAGATACGTTGTTAGTGACATTTGAATTTTTCTTGTTGCCAAAACCGTAGGAAGAGCACTTTGTGCATGGTACATTACTATATATATTTAGCCAAAAGTTTTAACTGCAGTGATCTTTGATGTGCGAATGTCTAATGATAGTTTATTAAAATCTTCAATATTTTACTTGAATAGTCATGAAAAGTAGTGGTTTGTGGTTTGATTGTTAAATAAATTTTGAGTATTGAAACTTAATTTAACACATGATCTGCATTATTTACCTCTTGAGTCTGTGCAAATTAGTGCATTAGCATAATAACAGGTCTAACTGATGAAATAGTACCGGATTTAAATCGTATAAAGGGATATACACCACAATTTAATGAATCATAACTTATAATATAATAATATACTACTGATCCTGAAGGATGAGAAGGTGTGAGCGAACTAGGAGACACAGTAATCTAGGTAGTAATCTGATAACGTGGAGAAAGTGTGGAACTCTTGTGTGTAGTAAATGGAATCAAGTTAAAAGCTGTCAGTTACACGTCTGGTTTTCCCATTCTCAGGTTGAATACAAGTAAAATGAGTGGAGTGGTCCTTATAGCTCCCATTTGCACTTCATAAGTGCTTAGTCAATGGCATAACTCTAATAATAAGTGTAAAATAGGTTTCCGCTCTTTTAACTCCTCCTTATTTCATCCTACACATGTACATACATGTATGTATAGGTATATCTTGAAGAAGGACGTTATTATTATATTCTTTAATAAAAGGTTATAAAAGTTGCAGGGTTGGGCCCAGAAAGAGAAAGTACTTGAACAAATCTTTATAGCATCGGTAAATAAAAGTCCTTCACTGGGGTTTCAGTCATTTGCTCTTATCGCATCCGATGGCGAATGTTTCCCAAGAGTTCCCAATATTCCCTGCATATATGCTCTGGGAATGCAGAGAGAAACTTTCTAAAATTTTCATCGGTATCACATATCTGCGCTTTAGTATGAACTTTCTCCTCTTCTCTCCTCTAACTAACGCATTTATCCTTTCTTTTTTTCCAGAGGCAGAGGCCCACTCGGAGAACTTTGTGCAGGATTCTTAGGAGAGAATGCAATTTAAAATGCTTCATTCTCACACTTCTCATCCATGGGTGCATTGTTGCTATTGTCTGGTGTCGTGTTACACGGGTCCCAAAAATCGTCCTCAATTTTTCTGCTTTTCCAATTACAACGTAAGATATACATTTTTACAAAATTGACAATTATAATTTAATTTAATGCTCCAACAGATAATTTCAAAGAAAGTTATTCTTTGACAATAAATAATGAGGTCAACTTTGTACTTTTTACAGCACAAAATACGTTTCCCCATGCACTGATGGATTTTTTTATGCTCCATTGGCTCTTGTGTTTTTACTATACGTCCTGTACCTGGTGGAGTTAGTCTCAATCAAATCTTTTTTAATAATAATATTTATTTTATTTTACATTGTAAGGAATTATTAATTAATTTTATTTATTTTTTAAATTTGGCAGATGCTATCATTGCAGAACTAGACTTCAACTCACACTTCCCAAGGTTTGAAAAATATGCTTTTTGAATTCAACAATGATACATACTTTATTTGATTGACTGTACACCTGTTTTCTTGCAGTGCATTTTGTATGTCTACATACAATTGATTTTCGGTTGTTTCAATAATATTTCAGGTAGATATAAATGCGGCGTACAGGAAAATCCAAGAGATGAAGGAAGCCAGACCAAAAGTTTGGTGGAAGTCTACCTGTTATCATTACATCCGAAGAACTCGGCAAATAACCCGGTATCGTAATGGAGACGCCTACACATCCAACCAGGTATTTGTTGGAATTGCTTTTGTAATTTGGATGTCTGCTTTTCTGGATGCGTAATTTTTTATTTGAGAAAATGTGAGAGTACCTACCTAACTTTTTTTTCGTATAGGTTTACTACGAGCGTGTGAACTCCCGTACTTCCTCCAATAGTTTTTTCTTCGCTTCCTGCGGCATGAGAGATGTATCTAAAGAGCTTGTTAATTTGGAAAGGTATCCAGCAACGAAAATTCAGTTCACAAAGGGATTTTTATTTGCAAATGTAGCTACTGCGGAAGATTTTCAAGAGCAACGCTCCAGATTTTTCGAGGTTCCGTTTTATCATTTAGTTCATGACTTCATGATAGTGTAAATTATAAAGTAAAGAAATAGAAAATGATTTGGAATGAAAATTGCAGGAGCAAGAGCGATTTGATGATTACATGGAGATGAGAGAGGGTCTTGACTTGGCTAATATAAATTTCAAAGAGTATATGACAGTCTGGGCTCGACCAGAACATCCTCCGTGGTATGCGAAAATAAACGTATTTTGGTTCTTCAGTTGTCTGCTCCTCTCTTGGCCTCTGAGGATCATTCTCGAGTTTAACACTGCTCATGTTCAGTACCAGGTTTGATATTACGAATATTTTCCTCCCCAATATGTTTCGAATTTCTCTGTGTCTCTTTGAGAGCCATTGAGCGCTTAATATTACAAAGAGAGAGAAGGACGCTAAAGTTGCATAAATTGTTCTTCTCTTTTCCCAGGTTATAAAACTTTTCGGTGTAAATTATATGTCGGCAAATGACAGAGCTCAAATTCAAAACCAAACCTTCCTTCGCAGTACTAATTACAACCGTTTCCGAAGTTGTGGCTACGGCTCTTTGGGTTATGGCTATTCACCTTACCGTTGGAAGCGAAGAGCTTCTACCTCAGCCATAACCGAAGTTAGTTCAAGTCCATCTAGGCAAATTGTATCTTCAAGTCCAGAAGAGCCGCCACCACTCGGAGGTGATGGAGAAAATGAACCTCTTATTCAGGAAAACGATCAGGAATCTGGTGAAACGGATAAAGACTCATTACTTTTATGCTCATTAAAAGACAATTGTGCAAGTACCTCGTCAACCTCGTCGATCAGAGATTACTTTAAGTCGAGGACGATTAATCTCTTCGGATTCGGCTCACATAATTACAGCATCCCTCGCAGTGTTACGTTGCTGTTGAGCAAACCCAGAAGATTTAGTGGACTGATGGACATTGACGAAAGCGAAAAATGCTTAATAAACCAAGATAGCGATTTAGATGGATTCTCAGGCAGCTGTCTTGTTCCTAGTTATTCTCAAGCCTTAATGATGGATCATAATTCTTTGGAGGATTATGCAGATTCTTATAAAAATTCCTATGCACCCCAGACTTCTATTGAACAACAACATATCGAAAGTGTAGCTCATCCTTCGACCTCTGCGTCGTCGCCTTATTCCAATAACGAAAGTGATACTCCATGCTGTAGCTCAAATATTCGTCCGAGTTTCAGTCGATCCGCTTTGTCACAAACCGCCGAAAATAATCCAAGAGTTGGAAATGGATGGAACTTCTCGAGCATTCGACCTTCTTCGTCGTGTTCTGCAACGGGAACACTCCAACCTGCTGCAAGAAGAGTCAGCTCTGAAAGTGCCAATTCGATTTCTGCTAGTAGTTCTGGTAATTCTTAATTAAAATCATTTGTCAATTCCTTTTTACAATTTAAATCGTGACAATTAACATTGATGATTGTTTATTTGATAAATCTTTTCATTTTCTTACAGTATTAAATTCTCTCCTGCCAAGAACAATGACGGGAGTACCCATTGATCTTACTCAAGTAAAACTTTTTGAAAAATAAATCTACAAATTATAGTTTTATTACAATGGGTTAAAATATTTAATGTGTTATTTTATAATGTTCTAATTTAGCCGATATCTGTTTCCGTCCCGAGGGACCCTATGTCATCAACCGCAATAAATGGGGGAGGAGGGACATTGATAGAGGCTCCGCCATCTTACAAAGAAGCTTTGAAAACGAGTAGGCCAGTATTCCTTCCAGCATTAGCAAAACTTCGAAGATGCCTGACGGAAAGAGATATCTCCGGAAGATATTCCGGAGGTGCTGGCGAAGGAACTTCTACAAATAGCCAGACGACGTGGTTGAACAATGTAAATCCGATTTTCTTGTCACGATTTGAGGGAGACTCAATTG
Organism: Tomocerus nigrus; assembly: GCA_019776505.1. Classification (NCBI taxonomy): domain Eukaryota; kingdom Metazoa; phylum Arthropoda; class Collembola; order Entomobryomorpha; family Tomoceridae; genus Tomocerus; species Tomocerus nigrus. Next base: position 37,470 of record JABASI010000319.1, read on the forward strand.
GCGGTGCTGGCCATAATGAAGAATGGTCTTGTTCTGGTCCTAACAATTCCACAACTACAAATTACGATAAAATTTCTCAAGTGTGACTAATATCAATGTATCCAGTAAATAAATATGATCTTTCACTTGACTACACAAGAAAGGCTATAAACTTTGTTTGTATGCAACTGGACGTCTCTACTCTCCTTACAACAAATAGATACAATAGAATCGATCTAGGATTTTTTATTGCCCTCTCCTAGATCCCTGTATTTCTTTTAAGAAATGTAAAGAATCCTTATTGGGAAACAAATGAGAGAGAACGGCCGTAAAATGGATTGTTCTTTCTAGACGCTCGAATTCTAACAAATTGGTAGTAATTGGAGGAAATAAATCTTCTGCGATTCTATGTGAGCAGAATAAAGATGGTCTTTGACCTCCTCTGACCATATATTGCTATTTTTAACAAGAATTTCAACTTCCAGACGACTAATACCAGTTTTTTATCCTATTTTCCTAGACTGATTTATTGTAGCAATACAAACAGAGCTAAATTTTTCTAAGTAATCTACTTCTGTCCTTTGTACATTTCTTTTACTTTACATTTGCGTCTCTTGCTGCATTTCCATATTATTTTGTTATCCTTTATCTCATTTAGTCATCCTGTGATCTGATTATTTCTAAAGTACATTTCCTGTGAAGGAAAACGAGATGTTTACAGTTTAATTTAAAGGCTCTTCACATTGAGAAAATTTTAGTTACAGCTAGTGAGCTTTATATTTTATGTACACTCGAGTTAGAAATTCCATTTTACCAACAATATATTTAGGAGCTATTCTATCTAAGTAAAAACTGATGTCATTTTCTACGCAGTAGTTTCTCCCGTATTAATTAAATTAATGCTATGAAAAGCACAAAAGAACAATATTTGCTTAATAACTTTAACACTGGTTCTATTTGATCCTTTAAACAAGTCATAAATGTAGGCAAAGCCAAGTTGTAAACTAAAACTTTGCCTGGAGCATCATAATTTCATAATAAAAGTAGTTTTGTCCCTTTCTCAGCCTAACGTAGTCAACGATGCGATATCTAACAGTGCAATTACTACAAAAGAAGACAAGTGATGTTGTAGATGAATACGTTGGAAGAGCGGAAAAGATTTTATGGTGCATTATGAGTGAGATGACAAAATAAACAGGGACTTTAAAAAGTTCAAGCCAAAACATGACAGAACAGGTTAGCTAATAATAAAGACTACAAAGCAGAAACTAATCTGTTTTTACGATATTCGTTTAACAAGGTCGTTATTTCTACTAATAATAGTAATAAAAAAAGTCCGCATTGCCGTTCTCCCTCTTTATAGCTAGCCATGCAATGCACTTCTATCTCGCTACGTTAATAATACAGTATACTATAGCCGTTTTATGCCCGATTGAATCTCTATGTATCGCCAGAGGATGTAAAAGAACATCAAATGCCTAATGCAAAGTAAAAGACTAATAGGAAGGAAAGGGAAAGTCAAGTGAAAGTACATAGAGTGAAAGTAAAGTCAGTCTGTCTCATGGGGAGAACGTGGACACTAATTGTCCTCGTTTGTTATCCAGACTACATAAAGACCAGTCCAGCTTCCTGTCTACAGTCTACATGTGTTACAGGACATTTAACTTCATCTCACTATTTATGATTCCCTATTAATGCAACGAGTTATAAGCATTTCCATGAACTAAGAGAAAATAAATACAAAGTTTGTTAATTTTCCCGTACTTGCTACTTATAGGCGGTAAAAAATGGTTTTAATCATTTTTGTTTTCTAAAAGCATTTCCATTCGATTGTCTATTGAATTATCAATTTTACAATGAGAGACAATTAACCTGTCAAACACCTTTTCTTATTTTTTTCATTACGCCACACATTTGAAACTTTCACCGATCCAGAGGGTTTCACCAAAATTTTTACAAATTGACAAGAAAATTGGGAAAAAGATGTTAGATTGTCTCATGTCTATTTAGATAGTTATCCATTAACAATCTAGTCAAGTATGACACTAACTTTTCAAATAGATATTAGAAAAATATTTATGAAAAGATGTAAGGAAAAACATGATTTGACAGATTATAAGGAGATCCTGTAACATTTTCTAGTGAAGTGGAGAATGGTTTGGTTTGGTTGCAGATTTATGCTCGCGGCTTGTGCCTTTGATGTGCAATTTACCTCATTTCTTTAATAGTTATTCACAGTGGATTACACTTTCTGCGGATGCTTTCGTTTAGTTTAATGTGCTTTAGGTAGTTCAACATGTCCTTTCTTCCACAGGCAAAATATTGTATAAAAATTATGGGACAAGACTATTAATTAACCTTTCCAATGGAAAGGTCCTACTTTCGTGTCTCTTTACTGGTAACACGTAACACGAACCACTCGTTCCATTTTACAGGCAATTCTTTACTTTCTTTATTCATTCGATATGTATGCTTATTATTATTGACCTTCATTGTCAAAACGCAGAATACGAAATCAAAAGTATTTGGATAAACCAGAGATATAAATCCTACAATCTGCATTGTAGTAATAGAGAATGTAAAAATCAAAATAATTATTTTAATTCAGTGGCATTACTGATGCAGATTTTGCTGGATTTCTCAATAAAATTAAATATTATTTTCGAGCAAATTCGTAAATTCTAGAAACCTGGTTTCTAGGTGTTGTTTATCGACTATGCCTAGTCGTATAGTCCACAAACATACATTTCCAGCAACACAAGGTGACCCTGATTCATGCATGATAATATATAGCTTGTGTATATAGCAATCATAGCAATTAAAAACGTTCATTAGGAATAATATGAAATTAAGCCATGAAAATCATGTTCTAGACCATCATAAAGAATTACGTTTGGAATAGGCATTAAAATTTTATTATCGTATTGAAATTGCATAAGTTTTTCTCGTCGGACATTCTATGGGGCTAGAGAGGGTTGTCATGCTATAACTTTATTGTTTGTAATTTGTGTTGAGTGTGGTGTAGGATTTGGAGAAGACAATAGAAAAGGTTGTAAATATAGTTGTATGTCCCAATAACTCTCTTCTAGCAGAAATTAAACGGTGACCGGGTAATTACTTTGTAGATGAATTTGGAAAGGAACCAGGAGCACCGCTCACCTCCATAATAATAACCAAGGATGTACAAAGAGGGACTACCAGGAACCACGAGCTACATTCGTAATACCTTTTCGTCGCTATTTTATCATCTGCCGGCTGAATCGGCTGAGACGCTCCTCTTGCCAACTTGCCAGCATTGTTAAGAGCTATTATACTGAATATGAATAGCTAACTGGATTTAATGCGGGAGCATTTTAGTAGGTACAGCAGGGCATTCAGGGCAAACTACCCACTAACTATCGTGCAGGCAAATCAAGGAAAAAGGAGTTGATTTGAATGGCGATAGAATAACAATACAGAAAGTCTCTGAAGGACGATAATGGAAATGGAGAGCCCTCTCCTCCTCGCCTCGCTCCAGTCTTCCTGGTTGCATTAACATTAGCAAGGAACGGAACAAGGCACTCATCTCATCTAATGATGCTATCACTCTAATAGCTCTAATAGCTCTTCACGATTCCCGTACCACGAACCATTGCTTTACTAAATATCATCATTTTATACTATACACTATAGATATATCTATCACAAAATTTCTAGGTAAAAATTCCAGCAATATTGATCAAAGTTTCTGCAAAATATTCATTGCAATTTCAGCGAATTTATATTATGACACCTTGGTATCAATTGTACCTATAGATTAAGTTCATACAATATACAATGATATGAGAGCTCATATTTATAAAATCCTGCCATGAAGGATGTATAACTATGAACCATCGTCTCTTGTGTCGATATTGCAGTCAGATTTACTTATAACTAAATAGAATTGAGATATTATGCTACATTGCTACAACCATATTTTAGGAGACCTAGAAAGCATCGAACGATTGGAAAAGAAAAAACCTATTTTTCTGCTAATAAGTAATCCACGGTATGTCGATATGGCAACTGATATTTCGAGTATCTCAATACCTGTTAACCCGAGGGGGGTGCCACCGAGGAGGAATCTACCTACCTTGAAGTAATCACTAATCAGAATCACCCTTCAGCCCTTCACCCTGTGCAAGTCAATGCAGAAAAATTCACCAAATACGAAAACATGTAAGGCTCCAGAAATATTTTATTTTAAGATGTAGCGGAGATTAATGTGGGACACCCACAACAAGAAGTGTGTCAGAAAATGGGATGAAAGTTGGATGGAATAGTGTGGTTTGTATTCTGGAGAATTTCAACTTGGAGCGAAATAAGGCAAACAACGACTTGGATAACTAGTGTTTCTGCTATTACATTTCATTGTGAAGGTGTCTCTCCTGGTCATATCAACAAACGTGCACTGCAAATAACTAAATTACATATCAGTGGCTATGACTTCTAGAAAAGTATTGCCAACATGCAACAATTTAGCTTCATTTGCCTAGAACAATATTATAAATCAATTTTTGTTCACAGAAAATAAGGAAAACAGCCTGGGCGAGGATAGGGATAGCAGAGATTTTACTTCATGAACGAAATCAACAATAGTGAAATAGCTTTATAAAATGACGCATATTGTGACAGTAAATGATATTTAATGATTTTTAGTAACCCAGAAGGGGGAAATTGGAGGAGGTTGGTGAAAAGGTGCTTAGGTTTCGCTCTCCTCAACATCCCACGAAAATGAGGCTAACTAATCTAATTTTGGAAGGTTAAAAGCTACAACCCCTTATTACACTAGAATGGAATCCCATTATAAATGGTTGAGGCTGTACATGGATAACATTTACTTGGGTGTTAGATATACAGAGTGCACGCGTGTTCAAGTGGTCGAAAGTGCATGATAATAATAGTGCACCTTCTCCCTTCAGTTTATATAATGAATAATAATATCCATCTTTGACTCTTAGAACTTGTAAGATTCTACGTTGGACACTAGAAACCTGTACTTAAGGGTTTTCTCCCAACTTTTAAGTGCAAGATTGAGAAAGTATGAAATTTTGGTGATAGTCACTCACGAAGTCAGTTAGTGCTGTTCTTAGAAAGCGTTTCTTGAAGTGAACTTAATGGCTTTCTCTAGGGAATAAGATAAAAGATAGTCAACTGAAAAAAATAAAGGCTTGAATGTGTACACACAGAATCTGGGCATCTTCGTCTGGTGGACTCCTAAAGTTGAAGGGGAATCCCTGAGTTTTCCTTTCCATTAACTGACATTTTTATGTAGAGGTATTTCTTTTGAATTAGAGTAGCTGTGGCTCTTATTCGTGGAAAAGTCGTCCAGATTCCAGCATTAGCAGGTATTATGTATTAGCTACGGAGATGACACACAACAGGCATTATGTTACATTGCTTTTCTATTGTAAGGAA
>JABASI010000320.1:0-42885 GCA_019776505.1 Tomocerus nigrus
TTTCAGTAGGAAGGATTAGTGTACTAATAGTAGGTACACGAATATCTCACTTTGAGTATGGAATCGTGCCACTTTTCGTAGATAGAGGTATACGAATAATATCATTGCTCAAATGAGGAAATTTCGTTTACTTCTATCTACTTCCCGAGGACCGTGGGTATTTTAACATGCGATACCAGAAATTACTTTGCAGGTTAATTTCTTTCAGCAACCCGAAAATTATTTACCAATTATCATGCATATTTTTTAAAGAATTTTTCTGGTGTACATAGGAAGTTAATTAAAAAGTGGTGATTCTTTTAATTTTTTCATTTTAGCCATTGAAAATTTAAAATCTTTATCTATACGTATCTTACTTACCTATGCATTTCTCTCTCATTTTTAGTACTATTATTATTAAGGGTGGGAAGCATTGTGAAAAATCCTTGGCGTCAAAAAAACCGGGGAAGCTTGCAATGAAGAAGTGTAAATTAAATATTTTTCTTAGGATTTTCATTTGTTTACTGTCTTGTATCTGCGGTCAAATGGAAACCAGTGACTCCGTATACACCGTGCAATGATTTATGCAAATCAGTAGGTACGTGCCTCATGTATTGGGGCAGAACAGACAGTCCCTACAGAGCCGTACGTGTAAAATAGGTGATTACGAGGGCTGTTCGATCAAAAGAAAAAGTAGGGAGTCAATAGAGTCTTGGGTGAATGGAAATGAATGTTGCTGGGAGGCGGGCGGATGTTTTTGTGTGCGAGTAGTAGAGGAGCGCATGATGGGAGTATGAAAGTGTTTTGTCTGTAGCTGGCTTAGAGGCGTAGGTAATGCTAGTAAATTAGTTAAGTAGCAGTTAAGTAGCAGTTAGTATGTTAGTAACTAAGTAGTGATTATATCCGTGGAGGCACCGTGCAGAGAATGGGTAATTGCCAAAATGGATCTTCCTTAATGATAAGTATTAAGGGTGCGAACTGTGTACATAAACAGGTAGACTAGACACACAAGTTAGAGAGACAGTAAAACGAGTAGGTACGGAACGGCTACGGTTGGTTGATAGTTGGAGAAAGTCTACTGTAAGATATTAATGGTGATTTGGTTAGCCTACATACAAGAACTTATACAGAACGCAAGGATGCAGGTCAATAACACTTAAATATCTCAGTATTACGACTACAAATAATTGACGCTACAAACGTATACGTACAGATACTATTGGGCTGCTACTCGTTGAAGCTAAGCTAATAAGTAAGGCTAATACACGGTACATACACGATGGGTTTATAAATACATTACGGTACATTGTAAATAATGAACTACGACTTTGTACTACAGAATAGTCTAGGAGGTTTTGGCCAACAGAGAAGAAAAACTATTAGTAGCTTCAACTTGTTTCATAATCAGTCAATACTGGATATTCAAATCAGTGATTCTCTACGAAAGATTAATGCCCAACTCCAGCGTGCGCTACACAAGAGCTACGACCAAACAACCCATCCTTAATCATTCTTTATATTTTAGTAATAATATTTTATTAATGTCAACATCAGCCATTAAATAAATAAAAATAATTATAAATATTAAGAGGCTGTTTGATAGTTCATGAAAGTAGAGTTGAAATGATTGTATAAATCGATTTTATTAACGGAAATCAAAATGTCTGGTCACTCTGAGGATCGCACGCTACTAATTGTATTTATTTAAGTAGTGAGATTGATGAGTGCGGTTGGGAAAGCGGAGTGTTGAGAAGAGACGCACCTGTTATGTCGAGTGGACTGGAGAGACAAATGAGAGACGGAGGCAGTGAGGACTCGGGGAGAGAGGAGTTCAGGCTCCGGAGGCTGAGAGGGATAGCAGGGTGAAATGGGGGGAAGGGGCGGGGGAGGAGTTGCCGAATATCCTACGGCGGAAACAGTGGACGACGAGGCGGTGGCAGGAGCACCAAACGGAGACACGCCGGGCCCAGGCGGCATCGGCGGAGGAATTGGAGGGCCCGGACATCCATCTCCACGGCCGTCCTCTCGGGAACTCTGAGGATCAACATTCAAACAAAAATTCAATCCTTCCACTCCAAATTATTTTCTCTTCATCTGATTTTATAATTTAATGGTTCTTAATTGATCATTCTATTCCGATAATCTTTTCCAAGATACTTTATTTATTAATAAGTAAATTAACTAGTTTTACCACTTTTTTAAATCAGATTGCAAATATTTATAATAAAAATCGTTGACGGATGCATAGATGTAGAGATACATGGAATCGTTCACAACTTTCAGAAAGAGAGTTTTACGAACATCTAACCATCAATTACCTTATGAACGTAAGTAAATGGAATCGAAACATGCCTCACAGATATGTGTACCTACTTTATTCTTGTTTTAAAGAAGAATTGAAAATAAATGGTATGACTTTGGAGCCAGGGTATGGAATATTTATTTACTTGTAGTGTAATTTGCTTAGAATGAAACCGGATATGAGAAGATCAGAATACAGATACAATTATGATGAAGGAAATGGAGAAGGAAGATGTAGGGAAAAGTGAGCAGTAGAAAAGCTATGGAAAGTTTAGAGGGAAAATTGTTTTTGGGTTTGGATCTTGTTAGGTATGCAGTATTATGTTCTTTTGTTCTAGGTATTTATTTTGGCGGAGAGTCAGCTATGCAGTGCATTTAGTACAGGTTTTGTCGGTGGAGCTATAGGCACTAAAAGCCGACTAACTGATTTCTCAGAGCGTAGAAAGAACATTGTCATGTGCGTTTAGCGATATAGATGTGGATGTGAAGTTATGATCCAGAAAGAAATTAAATTGTAATGTGCAGTGTTTTTCTAGTAAAAACAGCGAGTACATTGTAGAAACATTTATGGGGCAACATTACAAAGAAAAAAGCCAGATGTAGAAATAAGGGAGTGGAATTTGGTGTAGGAAGTCAGGTTTCTTCAGATAGCAACACACAGATTGGAATAAACAATAAAGATAAGCGCAGAGTAGAGAGAGGGAGAGTTGTGACAATTTTTTCCGGGGAATTCCTATCCAACAATCCTTGCCACAGAAAATCCAGCAGGATGGGGAAAAGCTTCAAAGGATTTCTCTTTCTTCTCCAGTTCCAGTGCTTTGATTTTTTAGTGTCGCAATTTGGCATACGGTAATGCCCATATAATCCTTTCATTCTTTTCTTCAAAATGAACTGCGTAAACAATAGAGAACGCTACTTTTCGACTCTCATATCCGAGCAGGACAAAAGACCATTCCTTTGTACCATTCTCCAGGATTTTCTGAAGAAGCCTTACAATGGACAAAATTAATAACAGAAATTTTAATGTTTGTAATGGCGATTGATGCTCGACAGAAATGAAGAAGAAAAAAAGCTCGTTTCGCTAAAACCCAAATTAAGAGCTTTTATGTCATTTCATTCAACGTCTCAAGATTTTCCATTCTTTCGACAATTTCTCCGAAATGAATTTGTTCAGAGTAAAAATGACTTTACTCGCACAATTTAAGAATTTAGCTAATCTTTTGTGTTTTGTAGTTTTAGTTTGATAAGTGTTAGGGCAATACTGTTACATTCGTGTAGAACAAACAAAAATATTATTCACAAAGGCATATCTGCTAGGAAATCGACAGAGCTATAAATATCTCTGAATTGCATTGGCTATTGCCCTATGTATCTGTATAGGGCATATGATAAAAGATTCCAGAGAGCTCACGTAAAGAAGATAATCTGGATTGAAAGCTATGATCTATCTGTTTTCCTTTATCGTGAGAAGATAGTAGTAGTGGGTTAGGGATACAGAGAGCCTAGAGTTAACTGGCAACACTAGCCACAGCACAGCGAATCCAATCCAGTGAATGAAGTTTGCAAAGAAACTGTTTACAATTCTAAATATAACCTAACGAAAGTACAGCAAAGGGATAAGCTGCTGGCCGAGGGAAATCCTAGCAGATCTACAACTACTAACGATCATGCACGATCAGACAAATATACATGAACCTGCATAGCTCCACGTAGGTATTTACTATTGTTGTGTGCCTAGTATACTCATTTGTCTAATGACAGTACACATGTACGTCTATATATTTAGATCATAGGCAGCTACAGCTACGTACACTTATGTATAGCATGTCTATAGTGTAATAGCCGAGAGAGAAACACATGTGCTCGAGTGATACTAGTGTCGTCCCAGATCCATGGCCGACTGGACTTTCCTGATATGTTTACAAAATAAAAGGGCTTTTTGCTCTATGGCAAACTTTCATCTCTTGAAATTGAGCTACATGGCAAATAGGTATAAGTACTAGTGCAGAGAGTGAACATGTCTCGTGTGCATCTACTGTAAGCATTGAACATAAAATCGTACTTTGTTCTGAATTGATTTCCAGAACATGATAGCCTTTGGCTTTGACTTTTACTTTGACTTGCTTTGCCTCTAGAATTGAAAGCAGGAGTAGTTCACTACTTTCTCTATAAGTTACCCGGCTCGCAAATAGACGAGCGGGACGAGCACACATCTAAATACCTCAGACTCAGAGCTATAAACAACATTTTTCATGAATTTTTCCTGGGACATCCCTTGTCAATGACTATCAACGAGAAATATCATGAAATTCGATTGATGCACCATGTCTTACATTGAATTTTCATTCCAGTTTAAAATACACAACTTCCCTCTTCAAATAAAATCTTCTGTCTACCCTATAAAATGTTACATTCCAAAGAGCCTCACTTTTATTTTACAATTTCACGTGCACTGAATATTTCCTCTCCAATAGCTACCTGCATCATTTTTTTATAAACACTCTGATTACACTAGAAACTTCCCTGCAACTTGAATCTTACTAGTAAAAGAAAGGAGTATTTTTCCTTCTCCATGCAGTTTTTTTTCGTTTATACTTCTGATTAATGCACGGCAAGTCTGTAGTGTAATTGAGAAGTGCATTCCTTGGCACGTGTCTCAAAATCGTTTCCAGAAACTACTCCAAATTACATTCATACTAAAGTGAAACTACCTATCTACCTGCCTATAGTTAACAGTCGCAACCGCCATGTACTCTAAAAGCCATACTCCCCACTTAATCAAATTTAGAATTTTAATTCTAGAGTTTCATCGTAGCTAATAATTGGGTTATTTCATAGCATTTAAAATTAAAGTGTAGCCGAAATCCTCTTTTGGACACAATTCTATACACAAAAGGAAATTTATTTTATTTGGTGATCCTGTGAGCCATTGCTATGAAATGATGATGTAATATCATAGCATACGCTCTGAAAACAATGACACAGAAGTGAAGTCGAAAGAATTTAGGATGTTGAAATTCAAAGCCACAGTAACAGTAACCACAAGTCAAATTACAATGCACTTGTTTACACTTGAGAAATTCTGAATAAGTGATGTCCTCCGTCAGGAGCTTTATGATGAATGGTTAGTAAAGTTTGGAAGTTGTATTCTGTTACGCTAGGATTTGGCATGTCTCTCACTCACTTAACCTATACACCGCACTCCGCATTATATTTCTCAACAATTACTTACTTTACTAGGCTATTGTGCTCTGTGGCCATTGTTCGTATGCGTACTGCGTACAGTGAACAGTGCCATTGCTCAATAAAAGAGACTGAACACAGAAAATAGTTTCTGCGTCTTTAGACTTAGACTACCATATATTTATACCGAAACTATAAAATAACTTTTAGCATAGCATGTGGTTATTTAATATCTACTCTATGAACCATTATATTAGTTATTATACGTAGCAGAAATAAAATTTATTACCAAGCTATAATGAACCTTATATTATTATATGTATTTATTTACATACTTATGCCCACCATACACTTTTTTCAAATATAATTATCTACTACACCATCTCCACATAATAATTTGTTTTTTTAAGAAATAGAAAGAGAATGCTATGTCACCCACTGAGAAAATATAAAAGGAATACCTACTGATTGTCAACATATTTCATAACAATTCATAGAGAATTTATGCCCAATAGTAATAGGGAATTTAGAATAAGCATCCTGATTTCTAACGCTATGAAAATTTTAGTAGCTAAACATAGGTAACAATAATTGTTACCTAAGCTTTAAAAAGCGGCAACTGACTTCGACTAAGTCTTAATAACTGAAATGTCCTATTATATTCTATTGCCTTTCACATATTCATTTTTAAAGTTAAAACATTGTTAGCTAAGTGCACATTGGAACTATTTATTGGAAGTCTGTATACATGGATATACATGGACATTAGTACAAGTCACTTAAGCCAGATAGTGCTATAAGTCATCTGTAGCCACGTAATACATAAAATAGGAAATCTAAAAAATTCCTTCATTGTAATAGATTTATAAGAGTCTAACCGATGTGGTTTTGAACTTCAACTGCAAGATTTAAACAGGTAACTGGGGAAATAAAGCGCACATAATAATATATAACTCTAAGAAATAATACGTGCGAAATATTATGACATGGCAAAGTTTGTGCCAACATACTATGCTGTGCATTATTGCTCCATGACAAATAGCGTCGACAAGAATGGAAAAAATCGATAGCTAATTAAAAACAGGGCTACATTTACGTAACAAATAATGGAGTAAGCATTGCATAATATTTATATGGATTAGGGCCCCACCGACAGGTCAGAAACGCATTGCCATTGAGTTTTGTATATGTGCGTTAAGGTCTGTGGTGGGAGAAAGGGGAAAGAAAGCGGTGAAGGAGAGTAGTGCATTGTCGTTTTGTGTTTCCGCGGAGAAGAAGATATTTGTATGAAAAGAGTGAAAGGAAGTGAATGCAGGAGGACAACATGCCATCCCGAAGAGAAGAAGAGGCAAAAAACAAATGAATGGAAGAGGAATGGAATTAGGATAGTCTCTCTGTTTGGGACTTAGTGGTTGCCGTGGCTCGGCCCTAATAAAAGTTTAGTTTGGGGCAGAGTTAGAGACGGACAGGAGAAAGTAGAGATTCAAAAGGTTAGCGTCGAGGTGTTCGACTTTCATAGAGCCATTTCTTCTTTCTGCACAGAAATTGAAGTGCTAGGGGGTCTCTTCTCTTGCAAATAGCAAACTGCTCCGATATATACAATGCATCTTTGCTTACTCCACTAATATAGATAGCTACATATATCCAGCCGGGGCCTGTATATGTAGACTAATATATGGGGCATATAATAAAATATGTGATTGTGGCCCACAATTGTGCTTCTACTAGATACATAATGCCTGTACAATGGAGTTAGGGAGGAAAGAGAGGGACAATAGTAGTAGATCTAATACTTTCTATACTGTTGTGAGCGTTGGACTGAATTGAAAAGAAAAGCAAGACAAGAAAATATTAAAAAAAACAGGGGAAAGAGAAAGTAAGGATGAGAATGGTGGAATTGAAAACCTGTAATAAAAATTACTATGTACCTACGTACATTTCTTTTGATGATGAATCTTTTCTAGGTTTGTTTACCAAGCACATAGGTAAATAACGAAGGAGAAAGAGTTGTTCTGTGTGTTTGTAGTAGTCCCGTTGTTTGTATCGATTCAATGGGAGTCACTCAGCATTACTTGTAAACAAAGTGGAAGAGTAGCGGAATTCTGTTAGCATTTGATTTAGAGAAGCGTGTGGGTGAAATAACGTCGGACAAGCAGCAGTAGCTACTCTGTATAGGAATGTACCTATCTCATGTGCATATTTACTAGATGGCTAGGAAGGCATGTTAATATTTGCTGTGGACGGACAGAAAGCTGTGTGTGTATGTCTAAGGATTGGCCAACTTATAGAGCCCACTTTGTTTTATTTGATCACAAACAACCCGAGCTCCGTCCACATATTTATTTATAAATATAGAGCGAGGCAGAGGGAGAGTAAGATAGAGAAGGGAGCTATTTATATGTCTGCTGTGTTGAACTGACGGCTCTATTTCCCCAATTGACAGCGTTTGTGAGAAAGTCAGTCAAATCAAAGGTGGAGAAAGGATGTAAAGGAGAGTTTGAAGTGAATGGGCAAAGTAACTTTCTCCTACCTACCTACATGTTATCTCCTGCTAAACTCCCTTCCTTCACTTCGATAAATAATGAGAATGTTTAGCGAAAAGAGTTTGCAGAGGGAAAGTCTTAGTTGTTCTTGTATATCTAGAATAGACACTATCCGTTCCATGACGCTCCTCTGGTCGTCTCCACACACAAGTTATAGCATTATGAATGTGACGTGAGGACGAGGACGAGGAGAATAGTATTTTCTTGTAGCGACTAAGACATATGCTCCGCTATTAAAAAGAGAAGGAGTAGCAGTAGACAAGAGTGAATAGATGTAAGGACGAAGTAGCCGAAAGACGCCGACTCGTCCAGATTACTTTGAAATGCATACACGTTTGCTCAAACTCGACAACTGGAGTCATTCATAGACTATCCATAATTTACTTTCATCTCATTTGAACATGAACGCAAAGGTCCTTACCTGAGACATGCTACTACCTATAGCTATTATAGCGTGTAGCTATTCATGCTAGGTAGCTAGCTACACATCCTTCTCCCTCTCCACCTAAGTAATTGCATAGTTAGATAGATAATAATAGAAGGACGCTACTCTGTCGTGGAGCACCATTGCATATACGAGCACTATCAGACACACACGAAGCTAATATCTATGCAAAACTTTATTAGCTACACCGTGGCATTGCTTATAGTGATTGTTGGTGGACTGCGACCAATGCACAAAGAGCGACTCTTTAGAGTGCCTCGCTGGCTCTAACGACGAAAAGTTGTTTCATATTTTACTACCTTTGCTCCTTTCTCCATACATGTCTGTGTGTGTGTGTGTTCATCACTTTAGCCTCACTCACATTACAATGCATTTACTTTTCCATTAGTGGAACTTGAATTGCCTTCTCCGTCTCATAATAATAATAATGATGATACAGAGTTTATATGGCTTATGCTTCTATTTAGGCAAAGTTTATGTAGCTCCCATCATGCATTTCCCTGTCATTGAAAAAGTGTCGAGCACAGAATATGATGCAAAATAATAATAGGAGTCAAGTCAACTTTAAATCGACTATAATAAATGTGCATATCTTTATTGGAGACTCAAATCGACATAATGTAGCTACTAAATTATGCTATTCACTCGAGTGGAATTCTTGCCTCGTCAACTAAATAGTCCCTACTATACTAACTAATACATACATTACTTAGCTTGAATTAGGTACACACGGACGGACTCTATATTATGACTTCCTCTTATTTAATGTACGTAGTAGCTGCTGATAACACTCATTTTCCTTGTGCATAACTAAAAATGCTCGGATCTATAAGGCATGCAGGCAGAGAGACGTCTAGCAATGTGTAAACAGGAGATAATATAAATTCTTGTGATGTGACTATCTGTGGATGGAGGAAATCCTACATGGAGTTAAGGCACTCCTAATAGAAAAATATTGGAGATAGGAGATAAGATTTTTTCGTCTCATCGGCAAGTCACCTTGTATGAGGAGGCAGGGCAGGACCACAGATATGACTCAGTTGAATTCAGTACAAGGGAAAAGATCAAAGGAGCTGAAAAGGAGTTTTAATCTAACATGAAGAAATAATACGTTGGAAATTCCCTACTTTACATTGCTCTCCTTCTCCCTCCACACACACACCAACAGGAACAGCACAGACTATAAGGACACACACGGCACACAGGCAGGCGGAAGAAGAAGAAGAAGAGGGAGAAAGGTAGGCAAAGGTAGCTAAGGTAGCTCTAGCTATTTCAATGAAGAAATGAAGTGTGGATGAACACACACCATTCAAACGGACCATTGTGTTACTTGACTTGTGTGACTTGGCTCTCCGACTTGACTTCCTTCAGTTCCCATCTCAACTTGGGGATTTAGAATGTGAGCAAGTGAAAGAATGATAAGGGAAAACTTGAGCTCAAGTTTCTCGTTACTCCACATTCTTTCTTTCCCATTTCAATAGTATCTCTCTCTCTCTCTCTCTCTCTCTCTTATTCTGCTTGTGCCCTATCTTTTCCGCCTCCATCTCCATCCTCCATCCACACATCCATACCTTGCCATCATCATCCACAGTGAAAAGGAATCCAATCCATACTTGCATATTTCCTTTTACAGTTCTACAAAGCACATGTATGAAAACTAAAGGATATTGCTGGAAGGAAATGCCTGTGTGGCCGACGTTATAGAAAGTAAATATCTTCATTATCCTCCGACTATTTGCACTGCAGTCACAACTCTCGCTCTCCCACAAATACGAAAAAAAGTGTGCCCAAAGCAAAGCTTGAGGTTTATAGTTAAGAAAACTTACGTAAAATTTCCATTACCATTGCTATGAATTCTCAACATCGGAATTTCCCTGTTTGACGCCCATTTAAGAAGAAGAAGAAGAAGAGAAAGGCGGTGGTGGCGGAATCCAGAGCCATTGATTTTCATTATTAGAAAAACTGGTGTGGAAGACAAACATGATTGAAAGAACACTTTCACAAAGGAAATGTCAAATCATTTCAACGACACTGCACAAATTCTAAAAATGTCCATAGTTTCCCACATTTGTCACAGTGTCCTAGCACTTGCTCCCCTTTCCTCTCAACTACAATCATTTGGGTCAAAAAATAAATAATTTAGCACTTTCTAATATTTTTCTGTGGGAATTTGCAGTTTTTTTTCCTATGAGGTCAGTTGAATCCTTCTGTGCATGTTCCGTGAATGTTCTCCTTTGTCGAGGATTGGAAAGGCAAAGTGAATTATACGCTAAAGCGTCGATGGAGTTTCTATGACTGAGTGTTATTTCAGCTCAGCCATTCTGATTCCTCCTTCTGCCTTTTGTCTTTCCCTGGCCCATCACAAATGGAAATGAAAGAATGAGAAGGCAATGTGCCTTCTTCCTTCTTCACTCGCATTCTATTGTGGGATGGAGAGGGACGGGTATTTACCAGGAAGGAAATTGAACGTCATCGTCCTATGTACGTGTACGATGTACTAGTACATGGAGCCTCTACTGATTGTAGCCCACTTGGCTTTCACCTTTTTATACTTACATATCCCTAGTCATGATTAGTTACGTGGAATTTGCCAATTTTACGTGGCAATCATAATTTAGCTCTATCTATGGCCACATAGACAGTAAATGACGTTGTAGCCTACGTAGATCCTCCCTCCTTCCACAGATACATTAACTAATATGCAAAGTCACTTGCCTACTTTATACTTCACTCAGGACAGGACACGACTGCTTTGCTACTCTCCTGCTATTTACTATCAGTTCTGTTGGACTTTCAGCCAGAGTTGCAAAAGGCAGAGAAAGAGAGAGAGAGAGTTGATATACATTCGTCACGAACGATTTATTGACTGCACATTAAATAAATAGGCGACAAGGAATTGTTTTACCTGCCAGCCTTTGGGCAGACAGCAAATGGAAAACGTAACGTCATTTTGAGCATTACATTACACAGACACAGAGCTAACAATAAAGGAAAGAAAGGCGAAGCACGCCACTAAACCAGCCACACATCTATTATTTCGTCTACCTACTTCTCCGGCACAGACACACTTCTACACTTGAGCACAGCTAAACACACACACACACACACACAATGCATGCTATATTATACTACGCGCTACGGACCAATCAACCATCACGTCTGCCTTACATGTCCATTTTTAGAACTAAATACTACATGTTACGTATACGCTACGTACGTCTCATCACCCGAAGACGCTTTTCCATGCCTCTAGCCTCTCCCACCCACAACACAAACCATCCTTGCCCGCACATACACACATGTAAAAAGCTTTTTTTACAGAAATACAGTCTTCATAGTCAGCAAATCTCTTCTGTCCAGACAATAGTTTCTGTTGTATTAATAAACTTTTTTCTTGTACGCATGCAGTACGTGTAGTGGCAATAGCAATTATATAATGAATAAAATCAGCGTCTTTTTAAGACTCTTCCAACGTCCGTTGATTCATACTACATGACTTTCCCTTTGGCACGATAATGTTAGATGGACGTTTTGCCTCAATTAGATTTCTTCTACATAATCATAGTAATACGAACATGAGTATCAACTATCAACCGAGTTCCTATTTAGGTAACTGCGCTTTTATTTACATCAACTGAAGTTGCCCAACATTATTTCATACTTCATACCATGTTACTGTGCAACATAATATCGACAATTAGCAACTTGCCTCTATTTATTTAGGTATGTTCTTCTCAAATATCTAGATATTTACACTAATGCTACACTAAGTATCAGTTAAATATTAAGGTGAAATACTACGGCGACATAATGTTATTATGTCTCCACCTAATATCGTATACGTAACCACTATTTATTGATGGTAACTACACTACCTTAACATCGTAAACGTTGCTAATTATACATACGTATGGTTTAAGAGACGATTTTATTTTTCTTTACGATAACTCTTTAGGAGTTTTGCACAGGTATATACTTTTGCCCTAATTTTTGCCTACAGTCCCTAATTTCTGTCTTCAAGGTTTCAGAGTAGACACAAAAAAAAATTATGTGAGCACACTTACATGTGACGCCGTGACGCATACTGTAAATATGAGGCATCTTATGTATCTGAGAGTTGGACAGGGAAATGATTGTACCAGTTAAAATCAATTTTTATCCGCTAACTTTAAAGACACAAAAAATGATGCTCCCTGGTAATTTTGAATTATTTTCGTGGCGTTGGCTTTGATGCATAATGCTATGAAACTAAAAATCCTGATTTATCGCACTGTCAGACTATAGAAATGTATATGGAGGGTGTTGACCCAATATTAGGACTGTATCAACAACAGACAAACCTAATCTGATAAAAACGGTAGAGGCAGATCAATATTTTCATGTAGGAATTGCGGAGTGACTGTAATCTTGAAGACGGGCTAAGCTAAGCGAAGCTATTACTATTAAGACGGTAGCAACTAGCAGCATCAGTTACTCTTGAGCCTGAGTAAATTCAAGTCTTTGAGTGATACCTAAGCTATTTCTGCCGTTCTTTTCCTGGGTTCTTTTGCGTTACTTTGCGTTAAGCTGGATGAACATAGCCATTGCCTTGGTACTGTGTGAAAGTAGGAAGTGAAATCTATTAAAAATGAAAAGCCTTTAGCGACTAGCTAGTGCTCTTTAAAATTTAGATGATAAAAATTTGTGTGTGAGAGAAAAATGTGCACATGTCAGCAATTGCTTTGAAGAGAGGAAAAGATTGTTTCCGAATTCTTATTAAACAGTTCAATGTTACACTTATTGAGTTTTTAATATTCCAGGAGCTATAGGAGATATATAAATAGAGGCAGTCGAGAGTTATAGACTGTTGAGGAGGCTTTGATAGTTTTTATGGGGAAAGGGAGCTATAAAGTGAGTAAAAGAGATAGAGCATATTTTAGGCTAGATAAATATAAATGTTCTGGTGAGATAGATGCCTACTCTGGTTCTGCTCCAGTGATCTCTATCATATGTGACAAATTGCTTTAGGTGTGTTATCAAAGTGCGTATGTCTTTTGGAATGCTGAGATTTTATTTCTCTCTTCTGGTCTCATGTACATGCATGCACATAGCTCGGAAATTGAGAAAGGAGGGAAGTGCCTAGTGTAATATGATTATTATAAGGAGTTCAGGATCTACGTGATGTACACATCGAGTACTACTAGAAACGGAGGAAGGAAGGTAGTTCACACAGGGCAGAGGCACACAACACATTCCTCCGTATTCTTGAAAAGAGAAAAGTGAGCGTAGGAAATCGATTGGGAAATATGCATGATAGTTGGAGGTATGTAGTGAATGGGATTGGGGAAAGGAGTGTGGTGCTCGGAAACAAGTTGGACACATTACAGGGCTAGACATGTACACGTACCTACTAGTCGTGGAGTAGTGGAGTGCGGGCAGGCAGAGTTACGTGCATGCGGGCGTTGTACGGAGTTGCACAGGAATCAGGACCTATTTCCCGTGTCCTATAGCTAGCTGGCCATAGGTATCTCTCCGTGTGTGTGTGTGAAGTGAAAGGCCTGTAGTGTGTGTGGATGGTGAGAGAGGAGAGGAAGAGAAAGTCAAGGAAAGGCACTTTCCCCACTTAGCCTTGCAACTGGCCAAAGTCTGAAGCGGGCCCGGTAGGAAAGTGAGATAAATACGGCCCTTGCCTAGCTCCGTTCGTTCCTCCGTAGGAATATTCCCTGTTCATCCCATTTCCCTTCACACTTGCCTTGCATTAGGTGGGAGTGCTCGGACTGGGACATGGGGAAAGGAAGCCACTATGATAATATGCTCTATTATATTCATAGCCAAGATCAGTCACGCCAAGTGGAGCGGGAGGGAGGCGAGGGAAAGCAGTTCCACTTTCTTTCAAACAGACACACTGCACAGACAGACACTTCTTCTCCCAACTCATTGTTAACTCTGTCTCTTCCCAATCCAACTACATAATGCATACTTAGGGAAAGAAGAGGAATATTTCCCCTTTTTCTCTCCAGCCATTCATACTTGGGCCACTGTGCATCTATCTTCCTCTTCAGTGACACTCATTCAAATATCACAAAGAGGAATTCGAGGGCTGCACTGAACGCATTAAATTGCAACCAAGAAATGCCAGCTTCCTCTTTCTTCTTCTTTTCCTACTCACTTTCTCTCTCTCTCTCGCTCTCTCTCGCTCTCTCTCTCTCCACTTCATCCTTAAAGAACCTCAACTCAACTCACACAAAATACGACGCACTTATTTCCCCATTATCTAACAAATACTACTTTCCCCTTTATTTACAAATAATTTACAAAATATTTAGGTACACACACTGAGCAAACAAATGCTTTCCATCCGGCACACTATAATCATTCACTGAACGTGACACATTTCCTCTCAAATGCTACTTACTAGTATCTACACGTACATATTATATCTATCGGTACAGACTCCATTTCTGTTTTTATAACTATTGTAGCCCCAAGTCAAAATCTATATACGTTTTAAAATCCATAACAGTCCGCTCTACATTTTTCAATGCCACAATTATTTTTCAGCCGTACACAAATATTTATTATTTACATGGACGAGTGAAGCATTTTAATTGGAAATTGGTAACACATCTTAGATAATGTCAATTTATTTACAGGTGTACACATCCAGAGAGAAAGAGAGGTATTTATTAAATCTCGTGACCTGGCCAAGTTTCTCAACTTGTAGGCAAGGTCGAGCTATTATTTAGAGGAATTCGGGTCCACGCTATTTATACATAGCTAGTGGTACTAGAAAAGTTGCAGGGTAGCCAGGACGTAGACAATGTACAAATAAATACAAATGTCTTAAGGAATATTATAGGTAGGTTCGGGAGTTTGGTTGGATGGAGAGGAAACGGTGGGAAAGAGGCATAGGCTGCATAAATGATTGTGTATAGGCAGGAGAGTTGGATTAGGCTGGTGAAGGCACATTTTGCATGTAGTGCTATGTAGCAGGGCATTATTTATTCTGATAGGAACTGGGTTGTTGGGCCCTGTCTGCTTGGAATTGCGGGCCTGCCTGGGTTGAATGAATGAGTCCACTCAGCATATTTGTGTCGTCTCGCAGGCAGGCAGCTTGCTTACTTGGGATGGAAAGAAGAAAGGGAGCATATTAGGAGGAAGGCAGGCAAGGCAAGGCAACTAAGGCAAGGGAGCTAAAGACAAGGAAAGCAATGCAAGAAGCAGAGAATAATAATATTACATTTTACATTAGGAGGAAGGCGAAGGCGAAGGAGAAGGCGAGGAGCTGTAGTCGGCTAAGCTACAGTCTCAGTCAAACCAATAAGTCATGTCTAGTAGACTTGCTCAATATCTCGACCACGAAGACATAGATCTAGCCAGCTCATACATCACTCCTGACTTGTAATTTTGCACTTAGGGTTTTCAGATTATCGCCAAGGTCTCCTTCTCCCTCATCACTACAGGAAAACATGTAAACTCCTCCCGCCTAACCTCCTGTACATAATATACTGACTCAACTATAACCTGCCGGCCCTGAAATGAAATGACATCATTTTCTATGCCATATGCCTCTACAATAACCAATGTAATAATGCAATAATAACTTGAGCCAGATGAAGACATCCCATCTACCCCAAATCTTCATGCCTTTAATCATTTCCTTTTCAACGTCTGCAATAATTCTAAAACTCATTTTCATCCCAAATCCACCACACTCTACATATAACCTATACACTACCTACCTACCTATGATTATGATACACATATACTTCCGACAAATTCCAAATACAAAAGAAAATTTGCAAATCTTAAATTATCCAAGACAGCTCAATAAGCTCACTCAAGCCACACATTCTATTAATTCTATAATAGAAAGAATAAACAAAATTAAAAAAATATGCCACAATAATTTGCAAAGAATATTTTAATAGTCAACATAAATAATTAATTGCCTTCTAGCAAATATCTACATCATTAAACAATTTGGTCCCTTCAGAAAATTAGCTACATGCTCCAACTTGACAGTGACAAATATCTTGATACAATTCATAATTTGATCTCTAATCGTGACTGATGACTTCATTTTACTAATGAAATGACTCACAAATGGTAGAATAAAAGTTCTTTTACCTACAAGTAGCATTGGCAGAACAGTACTGCCGGAAATTATGTTATTACTGAGTAAATTTCATTAATAATTACTGTGGAAAAGAAATCAATTTCGAATGTCTTTCTCATTATTATTGTTGTTCTGTGGAAAAGGTTGTAATTCGTAATTTACCCAATACTAGCATTGGTCAGAATATTTTGTTATTGCATGGGACAGTCCTGACAGTCGTGTTATTGATTTTTTTGATTTGATGGTATTATATTACCTTATTACTAACGGTACTTACTTTAATTGTGTTTTTGTTCTCGGCTGAGTGACTGCTAATGAAAATTGTTTAGCTGCCCGTTGCTTTTATAGTTCTTATACTATTTCTATGTCTGATTCATTCAATGAAACAGTAACTCAAAGCTGACTAACTTCTTAGAACGATCAATCTACATACATCACAACAAAATAACATTTGTTTCGGATAACCTACCAGAAGAACATTAATAGGACATGAGAAATGAAGGTTGGAAAGATTACACAATAAATATTTGCGAGATTTTAAATGGAAGAAGTGAAAGGAGAATTTAGGGTTTGAGGAAGGGTAAATAATATTATTGGATTTGCCCGAGGCTTAACCTTTGAATTTCACGGTATAAGGCGTATGGCAAATAATTGTCATTGGGAGCATGTTCCAAAGGATTCGAAGATATTTGCAAAATTAGTTGCAGAATTCTTGTGCGGAACAATATTCCGTGAATCCAGAGAAAGTATTTTGTCTGGCATCTAGAAAAATTGGGAATAGAGATTTGCAGAGAGCCTAGTTCGGCTATTGAAGGAATGGATGGTGGATCCATGGGGAATAGTCTCATCTCAGTGCGTATATGAATGAGCGGGTGGTGCGGGTGATGTGTTATCCGTCTTCGTATGATATGTACTCGTATTGTCAGTAGTAGGATTGAAAGGGAGATATAGGTAGGCAGTTATAGTAGTAAGGAAGGGCTATGCGATGATAGTCGTAGGATTGCTGCTAATAAAAGCCGAAAAATAGCACACATACTTAAGTTGGCTGGTCCAGGAGCCTAGTGGAGTTCTTTGTGAGTTAAATCATGCGTCGCTGACTAAACAAGGCAGGATCCAATGTTGAAAACTTGATCCTTCTCCCTATCTCGCTCCATCTCAGACGACGCGATAAATAATTTCAAAATAGTTCTCTATAGGAAAAGATAGTTTCCTTACGTACATTCATAGCCTACTTTCCTAATGCTGCATGCTACAATAGATTTCTCTGAACTCACCTCCCCACCACTTAGAATAGGTAGACAGGCTCCTGGACAACTACAACAGGCCCTCTCTCGCCTCGCTCGATACAGAAGAAACTTCCGGCCCTATACACATCCACTAGTGCTACTAGTACACACTTTGTTTCATAGCAAAATGCATACTGCTCTAGTTGTAGGTACTTAGGAACACATAGCGCGTACCTACGTGGTTTTTCTCATCTTTCCGCACTACAATCTTCCTGCATCCTCCTTTCAACGAAACTATTTTACTCGGCTCTATTTATTTATCACCGTCAAGGGATACACACTCACACCAGCTTATATTATTCCTATAGCATAGCAACACCATTGCACCTTCATACAATCCCCTGCATAGAAAAATGGAGAAAGCTCATCATTGTCCTTAGTGTCTGCATTAGTCCCTCGAAAATCTAATTATTACTTTCATTCTATACGAAAATAGCTGAAGAGCTACATAAAGGGCTGAAATAGAATTCAACCTGAATGAATAGAACAGGAAAGATCAAATAAAGTAAATTATTACAAGATCATAAAAAATGTTACGACTTTGCCATGTCACATTTTAGCATCGATTTTTTCTGTAGTGACACATATTCCAGCTCTCTCGGCTTATGTCACAGTTGCAATGAATCCCTTTCCAGTTATGGACTACATAGGTACCTACGCACCGTAGTTTAGCACAGCATAGCACTTTGGCGAAAAGTGTCTAAAAGGGAAGGGGAAAAGATATGAGCATTTCAAATTGTCGGGTGAAGATGCATAAATGTTCAGAAGAGGGTATCATGTCGTCAGACATAAATAAGTGGAGCATAGTAGAATTCAAGTCCTACATTACCCATAAATCTATTCCCACCACTTTCAATGCAAAAAGTGCAGTTGTGTGAAGATATTTAATAGGAGTTTAGCATGTTCAAGTTCATACTCCTTCACTCACTGTCACAATCTGAAAATATGTTCGTAAAGAGACATATACCTATAGAGATAAAGAGACTTAGATCCTACATGTTGTCAAATTGATTGGAAGAAGAATATAAATAAGATCCACATAGACAGTCCATCTATGCATATCTGCAGTTATATTTGGCTAATCGTATAAGTTACAAGACTGCATAGGAATTAGGGAAGGAGTGAATTGCAGAAACAGGAAGTGAAAGCAAGGAAATGACACCATAGCCACAAGAGCATTAGAGCAATAGATAAATAGCCAAGAGATTTATCTGGCCTATTGGAAAAAAGTGGGGAAAGTGTTTTATTTCGGATGCGTATAGTTTCGAGTGTTGGGTGGGCACCGTATTAATTCCGTGTGCATGTAAGTACGAGTATGAAAGAGAAAGTGGATTTGGAGAGAGAGAAAAGTGCGGGAAAGGGAAATGTTCTTAGCTCGTCTTGTAGGAAGTAAGATAAAGACATGTAGGTGGGTGGAGAAGGTCTTAAAAGCATATTGCCTGTTCCAGAAGAGTAGTGGAGGGCGAGGGAAGGAGTTGGGTCTATTTCGCGAGTTGTTGTGCATGCAGTTAAAGTAGTTAGTTGTGTATGTGTGGGGAAGTGGGATCCGGGCTGACTGTGTTGTTGTAGGCGAGAGAGAGAGAGAGCGAGCGTATTTGGCTCGGTTACTTATGCATGGGCTTTCTGTCTGTTTGGCATGAGCTGTCCCCCTGCCCTGCCTGTTCGGTGTGTGTGCGGTGCCTGGCAGGCAGGCTGTTCAGAAAGCTCATCTCATTTGGAAAAGAGCTTGGTCGGGTTCTTCTGATTGAAAGCAACCTTCCACCATGTCAAACCACTAAGCCTAAACTTCTTTACTTATTCAGAAAGAATGGACGGAGAGACCAGAGCCGAGACTCTGCTTCGAATATCTTGTCTCAAGAAGTTGTCACGTTTTCTCATTTGACAGTGTATCACCATCACTCCTATGTATATTGTATGTAGACACCAAAATGCTATTACTTCTCAAACCAGGCCAAATTCCTCTCCGGCTAAACATCCTCTCTCTCTCTCTCTCTTTCTCTCTCTTGCCAATGAAATTCAGTTCTTGCGCGCCCTTTCTCTTTACGAAGGGATTTACCTGTCAACAGATTCTTGCCAAACAAAAGGGATAACTATTTTACAAAGAATTTCCCTCTTTCCCTCCCCGCACATGTAGATATATAGTGACTGATCTTATCATCAGATTACCTTCTCAACTCACATAAAGTCCCTGCTAACTGCCATTCCTATAAAAATCTGATTCTATTAAGATATTGCAACATTGTTGCAGTCCAGATAAATTACAGGCCCCACTAATAGAAGACGTGTAGACGCAGACAGAAAAATAAATAATTGGCGGAGACTGGAATTAAAGTGAATCGGCTGCTTTACGCAATAATAGTAAAGTGACCTGTCGCACTAATCACTATTTACTACGAATATCCCTGATATCCTACAGGCGAATAGGCTAATGACAGATCAGCTTAATTTCAGAGGACAGGTCGGCACGAGGGGCGGAGCGGAACATGAGCAATTTTAGCCGAAACCTTGTTGATTTTCTGTTGTATGCGGAAACAGAGCAATTTCAAAGAGAAAAACCTGTAATTATTATTTCTCGAGAGCTATAGGCAAATATTTAACATGGGCCTATTATAAATCAGATGACTATAGGCATTTAACCATGCATAGTAAACAGGCCACTAGAATGTATAAGCACTATACCTACCTACCTGTCTTCCTTCTCTGACACGATTAGGAACAACACGGACCAATATTAAACAATTTCAAAGACTGAGCCACCATATCGTTCTGAGAAAGGTGAGCGGTGGAAGGGGAAGGCATAGTTTCTATTTAGGAAGGAGAAGAGTGAGCCTAGTGGTGAGCGTAGTAGTAACGTATTATATAGATTGACAAGATAAACAAACAATGCACGCGATTCACGCAAAACGTATGTTAACGCCAAAATAGGAAGCATAATAGATTCCTAAATTGCATCTAATCTACAGACACAGAATGTAATTTTACTGCTTTCAGTCTAGTATTTGTTGGAATAATTGAATGCCAAGCTTTACTTAATAGTTACGTTGAGATAAGCTGATAAATAATATCAATGCTTTCTAATAATGCACGGCTAGTAAATAAGATAGCTCTAACTATTTATTTGCAATGCATATATCACTATTATCACTAACAAATAATTAGGTAGCTACAGCATGGTCCAATCCCTATAAAATCAGTACCCACCTATATGAAACTCAAATAAATATGTAGGTATACCTACGTATCATAGAAAGGCAATTGTACGGAGCAACTATTAGAAGATGGATTTAATTAGCTAAGTAAATTAATAATGGAGAAGAAGATAATAATTGGTGTGGCTTACCTTAGCGTTTCTGGTGAGGACTACGTGTCCTAAGTCATTCTGCACTCCAAACGGATACACGACTTCGTTTTCAACTCGGACATTTGGGTCTGCAGCTTTTGGGGCTCGCGGAGCTCCCGGCTTCATTCTGAAATCACAAGAAAATTTTCACGTGTGGAATATCCGATTGAGAAAAGTGTCAAGTAACTTAGCTAATTAAATTGTTGCCTCTTTGTAACATTTGCAATAAATTATTAGTGTGCTGCGAGAATATCGATAAGTATAAGTAAGTAGGATGTAAGCCTGTTTTGGAATCGCAGTAATAGTAGTTGAGTTCTTTTGTGTAATCAATCATTATATTATGTAAACATAGTAATCAAACAAAAGCTCACAAAGTTTTCTACAAAAGAAGAGAATGCCTTTGAAAAATTCCACGATTAAAGTTGGCAAAACTTTTATCATAAATTCAGTGAGGCTTTGACGTTTTAATGAGATTATATTACCACTTATTGTAAAGGAGACAGACATACTATCACTAGGTACAAATGTAGAGCCTACTTGTCTTCCGTGTCGATTTACACAGCAAAATTAAATGGTATAAATCTAAGGAAAGCTGACAACCGTTTTAAGACTTTTCTCGAACCTTTCATTTCCTCTTTGCACATTCTGCCTATTTATATAGGTAGGTTCATTGAAATAAGAATCATTCGAGTGTAGTAGAATCCGAGGAATGTTTACCGACCTATAGATATTTACGCCTTATGCCAAACTAGTTTCCACTAGCACTTAAAATAAATATCCTTTATACAGAATACTAAAAAACTACATTCATTCCTTAAATAAATACAGTCGGCTAAAATATAAATCTATAGCTAGTTATTCTGTGGTGGTCCATTTCCGTGTAGAGCTGAAAGCTACATCTAATTACTATTATATAATTTGGTAAAGGGAAAAAATGTAGGTTAGCATTTAGGTTAGCCACGTGCTAACCTTTATTTCTACAAATTTCATTTCCTTCAACTAAAAATGGCAAAAATAAAATGTTAATATATATTTAATTTGTGGAGGTTGGAAAAGGAAATGTTTTTATTATTACGTTGGAAATGTCTCGTAAAGGAGTCAGAAGATCAAGCGTGTAGACTATTAGACTATAACATGTCTCAATCTACAAGACACCATTACACACATCTGTCAGAAAGAAAATGATGATGCTCAGAGAGACGTAATCCAGGTAAATCTCACTTGAGTAGAGTTAGATGAACATTTTTAACTGTAACATGAATCATGAATGACTGGGTTGGATATCCACGTAGGAACTACTCTCTCACAAAACTTTTAGTGGCTATAATTAAGTATCTACTTATATAATGCTCTCTAGAAAAACTCCGTTTAACAGTTTCAAGTGAATGGCTGCATGTCTTCTATAGAATACTGTAAAAAAAAAGTTCTATATATTTTACCATAGGTGCATAGAGGTTGAATGAAAGACATAATATTTATTATCCAGTAGCTATAGAGAGAGAGGCTGAAGCTGTGTGCAGTCCTTAAACCAATATTGATCGTAATGAAATTCTCAAGAGAAAAGTTTTATATAGTTTCAGTTAGAGACATGCTAACTCTATTGGTAAATGTGTATTCAATGAAATGACAAACTCCGTTTGCCTCCCAGACATTAAACGCCTGTAATTCGACATTTTTTATAAACAAGTCACGTGGGATTATTGCAGGATCCCTTTTAAAAATAGTTCTAAACAATTTAAAAGGGATGGATTCAAAATCAGAGGATAGTTGAGAATGAGTAGCTAGCGGAGAAAATATGTAGCGGCTGAGGACAACCGCAGAATCCTGTTCTGCATGAATTTCTGTTATCCGGGTTAAGAGTCCTCTCTCAGTTTAATGGCTGGCAGAAAGTATTTACCAAGTTCTCTTGCCAAAGTAAAATGATGAGTGCAGTGAGTGAAATATCTTTGAAAGGATCTATATAGGTACATGGATTATTAGTGTGGAAACATTGAACTAGAACATTATTTTTAGCTGAGATATTACGAGTTTTAGCACGGACAATGTCCCATTGGCTCCAGGCTCCAGTTTTATTGGGAAGTGAGAAACTGCATTTTCAGATGAAAAACTATTCATTTATCCATAACAAGATAATTGCGTTTCTCTTTTGGAAAACTTGAGATTTCAACTAACTTTTCTTGTATAAAGTTTAGGATAAACTAATTTCGACGTATCTTAGCCAGACAGGCAGGTGGTGTCCCAACTTCATTTCACACCAAGTCACTAGTTCCACATACTAATACGCTCGAAAGGGAACTGATTTTCGTTTTCAATGCACAGCACCTTCTTTCAATTCTCACAAAAGACAAGACACTCTCTCACTTATCCACCCACTGCACTGTTCTCACATAAGTGACTGCATGGCTACTGCCTTTCTTAGTTAACAATTCCCCACTATATTAAAAATAGACTCCGACTCACACTTTATAGCGCAGATGGTAATAAATGCACTTTCGGTTCACTGCCTATTCCCCGCATCTCTTGTTGACAGTCTGTTTCCACTGATTTCCTCTCTTTCTCCCGTATTCCTACTCACTCCATCTCCAACGACTATTTTTACTTCTCCTAATAACCATAATCATGCATCTACCACTTATCTACCTACCTACACCTCACATACACAAATAATATTTTCTCATCCTTCAACCTTCTTTCTCTAACTGGAAACATGCTGCCTAATTTGACTGCCATTTACTATTTTGTCCTCATCTCCATTAATTACTAACTGAGAGAAACCAGATCATTATTGACCTGAAGTTCGAATACTATTTAATCCCATTTTACCAGCCAACAATATTTTAAGGCGATATTTTACAACCATTTTCCTTGCTTTAGCAACCCTTAACCTAAATTTTTTGAAGTTTTTGAAACCAAAATACCAGGGCTCTGATAGTCATACCTCTACCTATTTACCTCACATACACAAACATTTTCCTCTCCTCCAAGATTTTTTCTCTAACTGGAAACATACTGCCTAATTTGACTGCCATTTACTATTTTGTCCTAACTTCCATTAATTACTAATTGATACAAAAACAGATCATAGAATATGAATTCGTAGTTGGAATACTATATAATTATATTTTTACAAGCCATGTTTGCGTTCCTGTTTAATGTTGACAATGAATTTTAAAAATGTATTTGGCAATGGGACAATTTTTATTAAAAAGAATTGTTGGATTATGTGTTATGTAATGTATTACTTACTATTTATTTCTCGTTGTAACGTATCTGTAGTTTTTTAGTGTCTATTTACTACTGCGATGGAATAAAGAAAAATTTCTTAGTTAGCTTATGTAGCATATGCAGTGATAAACTCCTGAATTACTAGAATTCTAGCTACTGTGTATTTTCTCGGTGGAAACGGGACAGTAACATATTATCCAAGCTTGCAATGACCTGTTTCGATAATCTATTACCAGAGCTGAAATATCAATTGAATTCTGTAATGTAAATGCATAATCTATTTCGATTTCTCCGAAATTTGTAAGTGATGTTTGCCCTTTGTATGCATTCTAGTCTGGACTAATTCGTTGGGAATCCTTGTTTGATTTTCTATCTAGGTTACTTGTATACAATAATATCAATTACTGTCTAATTTTGTGTCCATGTAATGGCATAGTCACCATTAAATCCTAATTTTGCGCATAATTTTTTTCGAAATTGAATCCATGTTTGTGCTGCTGGCCATTAGCAACGGGGAAAACCAAAGATCTATCAACTTTTCCTAATGATGATAATCATGGTAGAAAGTTACAAAGGAATAGAACAAAGGTGAATTGACTCTGCCCAACCAATGAAATGGCTTAACTCTTTGTGCACTCGATTTCAAAGTCAAATGTGGTAAACTGGATCAAATTTGTATCTTACGTTACAGAAGTCTGACTGACTACGCCCTGATTACACAAATTTATACACAAGGAGAAGGGAAAGTGAAATTCCTGCTACTTTCCCGTATTACTCTTCGGAGTGGAGGAACGTAGAATCCTGCTCGCAATAAGTCTAAAAAATTGCCGGCATTACTGGTTATGGCGAGCCATCAACGACGGTCGTACACATTTAATATTTTTCAGTATTTTCTCCTCTAGCCAATTCAGGAACTATGGCTCAATTCTCCCTCACGGTTTCAGCAAATCCTGCTGCTCGAGACAAAACATCGGTAAATATATGACAGGTCTTTATAATATTTATATAAAATAATACCCGCTATGCTTTCACTGACGACTTTTTTGGTAGCGTCGGCTATGATCTTTTTGGAAGACTAATATTTCTATGCAATCCTGTACCACAAATTTATATATCCATATCAATAGGGGCAATTTTAAGAAGAAACTATTTTGTGCTTTCACAATTTTTGAAGTTGACAAATAAAAAAGCGTCCAGACACAACAAATAATTTTTAAGATTGAAATTTTGTACGTTCACCTTTTGCCTTCAAGGGGTTCTTAACCCCTCTAACTCTTAAACAAAATGGTAATATTATTTTTTCTTAGAGAGAATATTTTATGTACGATACGTTTTGCCTCAATTATTTTCTGTAAACAGATGGTTAAATGAGCCTAATAAAATTCCTCTATACGGCAATGGTTATTAGGAAAAGAAATGAATACGGAAAACCATCTTTGAATAGACACTGAAAAATATAATGTTGGAATAATAGATATTTATATTGAAAATTACTAAAAGTTCTGTTCATATTATAATCTTGTGATTGTGTATGTAGGTACCTACATATAACGGAGGTAGTAAGGTAAGTAGCTATCGATTGGAAAAGCAGAAAAGTCAACAACACAAAATACGACATGGATGTTCTAATTATCTGTTAAAGATTTATGGGTTAGGAAAACGAAAAGGACAATTTTTCAATAGAGGTAAGGAAATAATGCACTAGATAAGTGCATATAGTGGGTGCTAGGAATTCATATGTAAGACACACGGAAAATTGCAGGGTGCAATTGTACAAGACAAAAAGTTTCCTTTAGCCAAAGTCAGATTTACTATTTATGTTAGAATTCAAGTAAACATACCATAAATCATGCTTACTAACTTTAGCTCTATCTAGCCCACTACTACACAAGAAAAATATACGGAAAAGATTATTGAAACTTATTGTTATGGATTGCTGTAATATATTACTGACTAGTAAATGTTCATTTTTAAAGTCTTCCTTTATCAATATTATTTTACATTATTTTTCTATTGTTCCCTAACATTTCCCAAAACTATTTGGAATAAGTAAAAAATGTGCTGAGGAGATTGTTGAAAAGAAGCTAGAGCTAGATTGTTGCCCTATTTTCTACAGCTGAATAGCAATTAGAATTAATAGTATAATTTCCCAAGACTTGGACCCAAGCTGCTAAGGTTGGACGAACATAAGTGAATCTAATTATTTTCATAGGTTTAAAGATGATGAGCTCTTGAAGGGGCAATGATGTTTTATGTGAAAGTACATAAATGTAGAATATATAGAATATAATAATATAAGAGAGAAATGGCACATCCCATTTCAGATAAAATATTATGTCATTTTGGATGTTGTGTTTATCTGCAGAGTGTCTGAGTGTCTGTAGCTGCCTGGTTGGTTGAGCCTCTCTGGTGCACATATCACATTATACTAATAATGTAACTCTGCGACAATCTGCATACATGCTACACAGTTTCTATCAACATATTACTGAACTTAAGTGTTGTTGAGTACATAAATATGTTTATATCACATCTGTCTTCCGCTGAGTTATGCATCAGTGGAGAAGATATGTTGGGAAACGGTCGTGGAGCCACTTCATTCCATTTTATCTTAGGAAGGCAAAGGGAAAAGCAAACCAACCAACTGTCGTTCTTTTGACAACATTCATCCCACTCGCTTTGACTCTTAGTGCTTGCTCTCTCCTCGCAAAGATTGTCGCGGGGACTTGCTTTGCTCAAACGAGCTTTTGTCTTTTATTGGCATAATCGAATGAGCTGACAACTTTTTCCTTGGCTTTTTATGAAAAGAATATTTTATTGTCATTCTCACTCACTTGTATTCTCATTTGTCTGCAATCTCCTTTCTATTACTTTCTTAATATTACCTTCTGCATTATTCTACTGACGTCCCTCCCTCCAATTCCTTGCTAAACCAACGCAAAGCAACGACTATCGCATTCGAAAAGGGCCGTGCGTCATTTTCAGAAAAAGTTTGATGGCACATGTGTTGAAGGGATGACAGATAGACAGCTAAATCGCGATATTACGGAACGAAGAGTGAAAGTGAGAGAAAGTGCCAAAAGAAAACTAGTTATTGCTACTTAACATTTATTGCGGCTGGGCCTTATACGACATAATATATCTTATAATATATCCAGCATAATATGCATTAGGCCCTATATCTTATTGTAAGTACTTCCTTGAAAAAATTGCAAGGGCACCTTTTTTAATATTACACAGGTATATCCTACAGATTCTTCTCAGAACGCACTATGCACTTTCATTTCAAAAATATTGTTCATGAGATTAAAAACAAAATTGTTTAAGTGAATCTTCCAATCGTGTCATTAAGATTCGGATTTAAAATTCGGATTTAAAAATGCTCATATTTCAAGTATACTTAATTACACGTTGTTCTAATAATAAATAACCTAAAAGGGCAAATATAATTATAATTAATGGATTAAATGTATGGGCTTTTGACTTTTATAAGGACCTACATGTTATTTACATAGTTTGCGTTATTTTTGTGATTATCCATGCATTAAGGCAAGTGTTATCGTAGAGTAAATAAATAATGGATTTAACTGTAAACAAAGATCTTCCACTGTAGAAAGGTATAATCATTTAGGAATTTAGCTATAAAGGAAATAAATTGTGATGGTGGTAGCAGCAAATATTATGCCGTGAATTTTCTACTCTGAGAAGGCAATTATTTTCAAGTGGAAAGCTCCGGAGAACAGTTTCTTTTGTGAAACTCAAGAGAACATTATTTTTCAGTTACGAATACAGAATATCTTTGGAGGAAGGAATGCATGAAAAGATATAGGCACTCACTCACACATGCACATCTGCTCCTCTATCTGTATTTATTTATGGTTTCTTCTATTACACATTACACCATCATTCTTATTGTTTATCTCAGTTATATTCCAATATATTTTCCATTTTCAATAAAAACATCCTTCTCCGATGATGAATTACTTGCACTGGCATCCAGAAGTGCTCGTGTATTTTTACCACAAAATTCATTGTTTCATGAATTACGCAAAGTAATCTACATAATCATTTTAATTTTTGCATGAATTTTTTCCACTACTTATTGCAACATAGGTGCAAGTCTCTTGCAAACTCTTAATTTTCTATAAATCTTTGTCAATCATGAGAATTTATTCTCAACTGGAAAGAAACATTTATTTCCCGACCTAAACATACAATATCTGACCGAAAGAAGAACAGGATATCTAAAAGTAAAATAGGTGTACGATTTTAAAATTAATTCAATAAATTCAAACGGCGTGTAGCATGATCATAATTTTTTTCAGGAGTCTAAAATTTGTGTTTTGACATTAAGGGCAATTTATATACTGAAAATCCAAAATTTTCCATTAATAAGCGTATAATAATATTTCATTTAACAAAGGAGGGTAGGGCATAAATTTTCCGTATCCCCGCCCATTTGAATATAATATTTTATTTATAGAGCAATAAGGTGAAATTCTTGGATTAATTGCGTAAGCTAAAAGAGGTCTGCACGGGGCAGAGGGAATCTTATTAGGTAGGTTGCAATTTAGCTTTGTGAATAGATTTGGTGCTGTAGCAGTTATTATTTAGTGATGTAGTAAGTAGTAGTAATAGTAAATGGAAAGATTGAATGAATCATCAGATGTATGAGTGGCTTTCACCTTCACCCTTCCACCTGCTGTGAACCAGTTAACAAATTCTATTTATGTCCCAACAAGAAAATTGCATGGTTGACTGTGTAATATATTTTGACGGAATAGTTGAGGCAGGGGAAAAGTGTATGTTATGTAAATACACATGTAGTGTGCATAATAGTCGTCGTAAAACGTATAATATTAAACGTGTGGCAAGCCTCGCTCTTGCCCAAGCATATTTGACGAAAACTTTCCATAGGCATATCCTAAAGATATATAACATGCATAGAGAGGCATTGCTGCTATGAAGAAAGCAAAGCGATTAGCTATGGAGCCTTGAAAACGGTTGCTCCTGCTGCTTGGCCTCCTAGTATCTTTCAAATCGATATTTGTTTGAATAGAAAGAATTTTTTCCCCTGTGATGGTGTTTATTTTTGTAGCTTCCTCCATTTCTCAATATTTATGGATGAAATTGCTGAAGGGGGCTATCAGTAGTTCACCCATCTCCTCTCCCAGTTAATAATTTGACAAAATGATTATTATTTGAGAAAAATCAGGCTAGATTATTTAGAGGGACGTTAAAAAAAGGTTATAGAAATTCAAATGGTTGCTCTAAGTGGATGTGGAGTGTAGTGAATTATTAGTGGCATGTGTTCACAAGATAGATAGTAAAAGGGACGAGGACGAGATCAAAGTTCTTTGAATGGGAAGTAGATTCTTGGATTAAACCAGAAGTACAACTTAGTCAGAAAATTGATAAGAATAGTAGTTTGGCTTTGGTGTTTAGTGTTTGGCGTGGCGTGCTATTAGATTCCATTGCATCACATCCCATCCCAACCAAGAACAAGAGTCAAATAATATAATTCCTCCGACTAGATTAATATTATAGGATGCTAGCAACATTTCCCGTCTCTCTATACACTGAATCAACATCCAGAACAGTGCCTGTCTCCTACTTTTACTAGTACTAGTAACTAAGAGTAGGTACATCAATAGAATAGTTTCCGTGCGTGGTGGGGTGGCTATTGTATATATCTGCTGATATTATGTCAGTAGTAGTGGGAGAAGTAAGTAGTAGTAGCGTGCTTCGCCTTCCTCCTACTTCCACTACTACTGTGTCTCATGCATTATTCAAGGCAGGAGCTAGTTGATCCATTCAAAAGTAAACTTGTACTATGTGAAAGGAGCTTTTCATACATATGTTACACATCCGTAGATATCGCAGTACTCGTTGAACATTTTGTAAATTTTTTGCGCATTACAATAGACAAGAAGGAGATGCAGGAGGAGAGAGAGACGAGCCAGGAAGACCAACAAAACCCATTTCGATCTCATTTGAATCCCAACTACTTCGCTTCCCTATTGTTGAATACTCGCAGCAGTTTCGCGAATGAGAGGAGCCTCACTACATACGTCTCTCTCTCTCTCTCTCTCTTTCTTTTTCTTTCTCTCTCGACTCTTCTACTCGGCATTACTCCACTAGTCACAATCCACCCGAAATAATTCGCTTGTTTACGATAACTTATTCTCATCTTGAATCTCGCAAAATCAAACTCAAACAGTTGTGCTTCCGCACAGAAACTTCTTTTCGACGTAATGCTCACCTTCCTATAGCACATCAATGCCAACTTGGATAATTTAAATCTTTTCTAAATGCCTGTCCCTCTTCTGAACAACTCTACTGTATGTAGCCCCTAAATAACTACACTTACTTACCAACAATATTTTTAATTCAAGATGCATTTTAATCAACTTTCCCTTTACAACTTTTTCAATTTGAATAAACCAAATAACATTGAAAGGACATGAAAGGAAAGGGTAAGTAAACCATACAAAAGGAAATGAGAAGACTATTAAAACTTTATTAATAGTCCAACTCCGGTTATCAAAATATATTCATATACTCTTCAATTTTTTAAGCATTATACTTTAATCTCATTACGAAATATGCAAACCTTTCTTTTTCGTTAGACCTCTGTTTACAAGGTTACTGTATACTGTAAATATTCTTGAAATAGAGAAGACTAACTTCCTTCTTCGCATTGCTTTACAGATAACACAAAGGCAAGCTGTGTGTTAAACATGAAACTTTAAAATTTAATTAAATGAATAATTTTACCCGACGGTTATAAATTGTATGCATGGCAATCCATTGAAAATTACGAACCAAAATTATCCTTCATTGATTCATAAAACCGAATTTTAATCCCCTTACATCTCCTTACAAAATTTCTTTGCCTAATCAAATTTATTTTAATTGGTATGTTGTAACCCATAGGAATTATAAAATGTTTCTGGAAATCTACACCAATAAAAATAAATAAATATATATATATAAAAAATATATAAATGTGTAGGTACTTAATTTGTAATGACGGTGTAGAAACCTAAATTCAAACATCAATCAATGAGTTTTCCTAACTACGAATAGAATTGAACATAAAGTAGTGAACAAAGTAAAAATTAAAGAAAAGAAAAAGAAAAGAATTAAAGAAAAGAACAAAAATCTTCCTAACTATGAATAGAATTACAAAAATAGGGAAGAAAGAAGAAAGGGCTGCTATAATATCACAGAAGATATGACGGGAAATATTGATCAGTTGATAATATAGACAGAGAAAATGGTTCAGGATGTAATTTCTAGAAGAATGCCTAGTGGTTTTGTCTGATGATCTAAAAAGTTAAACTTTCTCAGGTCATAATATATTAATGGGGAGCCAATTTGTAAAATGAGATGTTTGAAACAGTAGTCTGCGTCAGGAAATGAAAGTAAAATGAGAAGGAAGGAAAGTTGGTGAGTTGAAAGTTGTCCATTGTGTTGTTAGTTTACGTTCATTTATGACATTTGTCTAGGTAGCTCTATAGAAAGATAGAGGGCCAGTGGTAGAAGTATGCGATGTTGATATTGATCATGAACTTTGTCTGTTGCTTAGAGGGGATGATAATAATAATAATATATGAAGTGTCTCTTAGTTAGATTAAAGTTTAGGTCTCCGTATCCCTGTCTAAATTGCAATGTAAATATAGATGGGAGGATGTTGGAGATGATAATATTGGGATTGGGGAAGAAGGAGAGGGCGATTAGTTGGTTGTGCGGAATAAAATGTGAGTAGGACCTAGGACGCTATTGTGTATTATTGGATGTCAACTTTTATTGTCTAAAATAGAAAAGGGTCGTCTAGTCGTCTTGTGAATGGGGAGAGAGGAGTATAAGGGAATGATTGTTAGCATTGGTCTTAGTTTATGAGTGGATATAATGGTGGTGAAAGTGTTTTCGTCCTTGGAACTTTATTGTAGGACTGTATAATATGAATCTGTGTATCCCTTTTGTCTTAGTTGCTAATAATATTCGTTAGGTGTGTGTGTGCCTATGTGTAGCAGTAGTGGGGCTGAAGGAAATTTTGAGAGGACCGCCTGGAAGGGCGTACTTATTGTTCGAGGGTTCCATTTTAGTTAAATGGCTGATCAAGTTGTCAAAAGCAGTTTGTCCAATTCGAACTTTCTCCGTGCACCGTTCGCTTTATCTCACATTTTGCACTTGAGGTCCATTTTGATGCTAATTCCTATCACCATGTAGCCCTTTGATCGGTTCTGTGGAAAATCAGAGTTACGTAAGTAAGTAAGTAGTCCGTAGCAGGGAAGAGAGCGAGAGAGAGAGAGAGAGAGAGAGAGTTTCATCTCTCTCCTTATTCTTTCTCGGAGCAGCAGAGCAGAGAGAAAGCCTACGGATATCAAAATATTATTGGAACACACTTACGTGGAGCAGTAGGTAGGGAGTACTTGCAGTTATTTCCTTTCTCAATCTCTTTCTCCATTGTTTCCAGCCTAGTTTTCTAATCTGGCTTCGGCTTCTGTCCGATAGAATAGACTCAGCCCGGGTTTTTGTTCGCGGTGGCATGAGACATGCTATGCTCTTCGCTGAAATGTCATTATTCTATCCCATTGCATTGTCGTGACATGTTGGAGGAGGCGAAAGACCTATCAGAACTCTCTCTCTCTCTCTCTCTCTCTCATAATATCTGTAAGATCATTATATTATGAGGAGATGAAAATATAGAGCTAGCCACCCATGCACTATAGTACTCCAGTTGTCTGAGTAAATAA
The DNA here is from genome assembly GCA_019776505.1 of Tomocerus nigrus. Classification (NCBI taxonomy): domain Eukaryota; kingdom Metazoa; phylum Arthropoda; class Collembola; order Entomobryomorpha; family Tomoceridae; genus Tomocerus; species Tomocerus nigrus. The sequence continues at coordinate 33,163 of JABASI010000320.1, forward strand.
CCAAGCTGAGCAAATCACCGAATAGTAATCTCCACGACTGAGTTCACATCTACGACGACCATATCTCTAGCTAAGTGTGTGCTAGTGTGTAATAATGTGGAATCGTCTGGTGACCAAGATCACTTTCATTCAATGGCATAGCACTACGCACCTACCTATACACGCTACACGTATAAAGTAATGATAGAGAGAGAGACTACCTATTTACACTCCCTCCCTACTACTCCCTACCAACAATAACTAAGAGAATCTCCAATCTACGGCTCTGTGTCCAAACTTAGAAGAAATAAGTAGCGATAAGCACCTTGAATTGCATTGGCAAAACTAAGTCTTCCATTATGGAGCGTGATGTGGTTGTACATTGCGGCGTCCCGACGCATCCCATCTCTTTGTGCACCCACCCACCTATTCCTAAATACATTCCGATAGCTCAACTACCGTGGGTTGTGTCCCACTGCCAGGAAGAAGAGTAGCTATTCAGACTGGGATTAGATTGGATTGTAGGAATCGCTTTGCCTAACTTCTACTTCTCTCTCTCTCGGCTATGCTCCACGGAATGGTGCAAGAGACTCACTCGGGTCAAGTGACCTTATTGTCAGCATTGAATCCAGTTGAGAGCCTGCCACTTAAACTCATTTCATCATACGATTTCTCAAACTTTCCAAAAGGCCTCATTGATTTCCCCCCACTCAACTCTCAGCCACTTATTACAGCATAGGACATCAGCATTTGCTGCTTCCGACAATTTTCAAATGTTATCTCCTCATTCCATGGACTTGTTGTTCACAATATGCGCATCTGTTTGTATACATTTAGTTACGAGCTGATTTTTTATTTGGTTGTTGTGGGGAGCAGCCATGTTTTTACATTTACTTTCCCTTTTATTTTACCGTAGAATGATTTTGGATGAAATGCAATCATGAGCCAGAATGCCTTTCTGTTGGAAGCAGTAGGTAGCTACTAGTTATAAGTATTATAAGTAGTTTGTATGTAGTAGGATGTCTTGGAGGCACAGTCGACTTTTTACAACTAGGTACTTACTTACTTTCTATGAGTATATTATAATAGAAGAGAGCTTACATTTGTGTAAAATGAGCACGGATGGAATCAAAAGCAGTTTGAAAAGTATATCCGTGTATTCCATAGCTAACATGAATAAATATCAAGAACTGAGAGAGGAACAGAAGACTTTATTCTTACACACGCCTCAATGAATTTCAAATATGTAAATCCTTCTCAGACTAGGCTCCACTATTTAAATACTACATTTCACGAGTTCTTTATGTTAACTTTATGTAAGCATTGCATGTGTCTACAATTCTGTCTTCTTGTCTCACGACTGATTCTCAGTCCTCTCTTCTCCCTTTCTCTATCTATAATCCGTTAACTTAGGCAAGGCCGTTGTTATCACATGAGTGCATGCGGAAACAACACATCTCTTCTTCCTCCATTCTTTTCCGCTATTTTAATTGACACGCAAAATACGCACGCTTTTCCTTTCTCCACACAAACTTTCTATTTCGAAACCTAGTTTCAGCCATAGGATCATGCATTTTCTCTACTACACATCCAAATACGTTCACTCCCTCCATACACGTACTTTCACTCCAAAAATCAATTAAGTAAATGAACATCTCCACAGATAGTTTTTTAGGACACAGTTACTACTACTATTCTTTTCCGTTCAGGAAAAGCTCACACAATAACTCACCCTAGCCCATAAAACATAGAAACAATTCTAAATGAGTGACTTGCGGTGAAAGTTTTAAAAAAATAGCACTCTTTTTATATAGACTTGCATTCTAGAGATATTGTCAGTGAGTATACACAAAATCTATCCAAAATGGTTTCGCTTGAAAAACTTGTTGATAAACATATTTGTACGATGATCCCTTTTTCTCTCTTTCCTACTGTTACATTTTGAGGAGACTACTACTATAATGCTCGAGGATTTCATCAGACTATAAATAAATTCCAATCATAGCCAAAAAAATGTATTCCATAAATTTTCTGTAAAGTATGTGTGCATATTATACTTTTGTTAACGTTGACAAATCCACTAGAACAGTTCTAAGCGGCTTATAACTTTTTGAAGATTTTAAATCAATTTCAGTAGGAATACAATTTTGCATGGATATGTAGGGAGCTGGAGTCTTTCATATTCTTTTCTTGTATAAATATACTCGCAAAGGATTAGTAAACAGTCAAGTGTGTCTGTGTATCTATTGGGCCAAATATAATGCCAGTTTGTGAAGATCAAACATCGCGTAACATAAATGTACACGAGAATGTATGAGCTGTAGGACTCGTATCCTCTACTTCCGAATTCTGAATGATATTATTGCCTATATAAGTAGAGCATACGTACTTTTGTTGTCTTGTGATATATTAAAAGCAATCTTTCCTTTACAACTTACGCAACTACAAAGTAACGTGAATTTCAGCCTACCACCACGCACTCTTGTTACCACTCGGTTGCTTTCACCACTCATTTATACCAATATTATTGGCTCATCCCCAATATGACACAACAGTCAAAAAATGTTTAAAACGTGACAAAAACATTAAAAAGTAATAATAATAAAAGTTTATTGTTGCTATATAGGTTCAACGTTATACAGGCATATTTATTACCACGAAGATATTTTCATATTAATAAATTCTTTCAGGGGTGGTGAAAGTAGCGGGGTGGTGAAACGTATTCGAGAGGCAAAAGAGTTTCACCTTGTAATATAAATGCACCTGTACCCATTAGAAGAACTACAAAGAGGGATAATGGAATTAGCGAAGGGAAAGTAAGCTGACCTCTTCTACATACGATGACAAAACATGTTGGATGTCAGGATGAGGGAAATGAAGATTTTTAGAAGTAATTTTTTGGAGGAAAAGCCTTTAATGTGTGAGTGACACTGAACAGTGCTGTTGCCAGAGCACATGTTATGCCTCTAAATTGTGTCTATAAAAATATTAGAGATGAGATTGTTGCTGTTATGTAAAGGGGAATAGCGATGAGGAATGGATGAGGTAGGGACGAAGGCTGTCTATGTAATCATAGGTATTATGAGTCGGAAGAACGTGCGTGAAGAGTGAAGAAGAACCTTTTACAATCTGTCAAGTCGGACTTTCCCTTCTCTTGTCTTTGTGAGTTGAGGTGAAGTGAAGCTGCCTGAGTCGAGCTTCGCTTTCTTTCTCCGCCTGACTTCCATGCACTTCATCTCTGAAAAATGTTTCCTACATTATGCATAAATATTCTGGACCGCCATTAGAAAGGGAAGCTAGCTTTGCCTGCCATCATCTAAGGAGATGCAGGCAGGAAATATTGCCAGCACACACGTACACACACTGACACACAGAGAGATACATCTAGCACTTCCTTCACTAAGAAGATAAGTACATGTTTTATGTAGGTACACACTTAGGTAAGCATATTTATGCTCTAAGCCCCGAAATACATGAGAAAAGACAAGAGAGTTATTTCCCCATCTCCACCCAGCCAGCCACACACAAACAGCTCCGGCTCAGTCACTGAACAATGTGAAATGTATCTAGACGTACGTATTAGTACATAATGCAATCTATTGTCAAGATATTATGGAAGGCTGAGCGGAAAGCAGAGCAGGAGACTCCATTCTATTACTACACACACAGCCCTCTTATTTATCTATTAATAAGTATTCTCGTCTCGAGCAGCCCAAGGCCCTCTCATAAGGTACACTTCCATGTCATGTCCTTCACCTTCCCTACATTACCAGGACGAGTACCTACAAGACAAATTACTAATGTTCCTACACAACACCTTACTCATCTCAACTCCCAAATCATACACGTCTCCAAAAAAGCAAGATTATTCACACGCTTCACTCCATTTTATTGTTTTCCTACCCTAAGCATCAAATATTATAGTGGGTTACTGTCGCGGGTACATTTTGACTCTACTTAAGGATTAATAATTCCCTACAAGCACTAAATTCATATTCGACTCAAATAATCACACATGTATGTATTCTAAACCTAATCTCTTTGAAAAGATTTTCACTATTTTTCTATCACATAAAAAGTTAATGTCATGCTTAGTTCATTCAATTTATTTTAGTAGTTTCTGTTGTGTACGTTTAGAAATATTTAAATTGAGTGGAGACTTAGGGAAATTTCATGGAAGAAAGCTATTAAATATCATAAGATAACATTAAATAACTGAGAAGTTAAATTATTAAAAGCTTTTCAGGAATATCTACCTATAAATATTAAAGTAGCTACGATGATAAGTAAAACAGAAAGTTTTAAAATATAAATTTGAATAAAATAATCCTGTTTCTATGCCGTTTTTAAAATAATTAAGGATTTGTGTGCAGGGTGTTTTGGTTTAATATTTAAGAGGATTTAGCAAGTGGAGCAATTAAGGATTATTGTGAACAGGATGGTAGGCAATGTATTTAGGAGAGCAATCATTTATCATTCTTTCCATTTGGAGGGAAATGTATTTTTCACTATGAAGCAATTAAGATAGTTTGAAGTCGGCAGGAGCAGACATTTAAGAGAAGAAGAGCAACAATAAACTATAAGTAAGTAAGTTTAATTCATCAGGACGGGGAAGAAAAGAGAGGAATTATATTCAATCCCTGTCTCAGTAAATTATGTCAAAGTTCTGGAGAGATGCTCGTCCACTAAGCAAAGTGCTATGTCTACAGAATCCATCTATTTTTCTACTGTTTTTAACGTGGTCTCATCTCCGAATAGACTTTCACTTCTTTCTCCCAATCCTCCTGTTTAGCAAAGGTAAGCAACTCAAAGGAGAATCCATAATATCCATTAATACATATTTACCTATACCTAGGTACGTACACTTTTGGCAAGAGTATAGCCAACCAGAGCTCCTATTTCCAACTACTTGACAGTCTAGCTGCGTAAAGCATACAGCTAACTGGGCCAATGTTTTATTAGTAGCTCTCCCGCTCTTTCTCCCCGCTCCATCCTACTTTACTTTACTCTCCCTCTATTCTTCTTTCGTTCGTCTTCTACTTTAAAAATTGATTTATCCTTTTCTACTTTCTTTTCTCATCCATTCCAATGCCTCGCCTTTGACTGGAAAAGAGCAGAGAGAAAGCAAGACTTTTCCTCGCCAACTTTACTACACACATACAACACTCCAACCAAAGAATGTAGAATGTTCATTCTACGGTGAATTTTTTTTAAACAGCAGGTGTGCTCACACAGCTCAAACTAAAATTGACTACCATGTTCAACAAATCACCTTGACGCAAATTGAAATTGAAAGACTTAATCACAAGTAATATTTACTGAAACCAAAAGTTTTTATGATTTTTAAACTGAACGTCAGAAGAATGAAAATTTTATATAGTCTGCTTTCACAGCAATCTGCATCATTAAAATAATAGACATTATTCTTCATGACTGAACCTCAACAAAGAATTTATTTGAAAAGTATTATTTCTGTGAAAATACTTTGTAATAGTAAAACTTATATGTAACAAACGTAAATTCTACAAAATAAACAAAACAGAAAAATTAAGTAAGTATGCCTATTGCAATTAATAGTTGAAGTACAAACTTTATAAAGAGACGACAAAGATAATTATACACGAAAATGGAGTATTCAAGTAAAAATTCGCGTAGGTATTTGTTAAAATATATAATTAAGAGAAATACTATAGTATAGAGAAGTCTGTTGTAGACCTCGAGCTTCATACAAAGTTATTATGACACATGAATCCTGTGGTCTTGTATTTTCAACAAGGACACTTAAGTGTGCCTTTATATCCTATGAAACCCATGGATAGAGTTAAGTGCTCCTTTAGGTGCATTTCTTTTATGCAAATATTATAATAGCAACTCAGTGGAAGGGCTGATTCTAAAATGGGGATTGTATTCATGATTTTTTTGTATGCAGCCATTGATTAAAATTGGCTAGTTAATTAGTAGCAAGTTTTTCGTTAAAGACAAACAGGTAGATCCTTGTGATTTCATATTCGGAACATGAAAAACAGGAACAAATAAATTCACTTCGGTTTAAATTAGAAGAAAAACAAAGGAACAAAGGAATTTACAAAGTTGTTCGTTTTCAATTCTTTGGATGCTGACAACTCATTATGTCGCTATTTCTTCTACTCCAGTCATTAAGGTAAACTGCGTCTCAGTACACTTTGTACATACATAAATCAAGATAGCTAATAATTAGACAAAGTATGTGTAATGGCCATACGAGACGTTACATGGAGTATGTAAAATTGTTTACTGGGTATCGTTGCAAAATATGACTACAAAAAATAACAAATGATGAGTGTATAATGGAGTGAGAAAGGGAAATTGGGGCATGTAGGCCTTTGCAGCACTAGTTGAAAAATTGTCTGGAGTAAAAATAAAGTGTGCTGAGGTAGAGCGGCTATAGATGCTGAGTCTGCTGAGATAGAAAGGAGAGTATAGGGGAAAGGGAGCTCTGAAATAATAATAAGTGAAAGTATGTACATAAGTTTAGAATTTTTGAGCATTTGTGTTTTGAGGAGAGAGGACTGTTGAGGTTATTTGGAGGAGAGGAGGGAGGGGCCCTTTGTACTTGACTATACAGTCCTCGCTTTGTTACTGCATTGTTTGCCATCGGCGAAAAAGTTGGCGACAAACGACTGGAGCACTCCGCACACATTTTCTACTTTCTCCACACTCCATCCTCATTTGGGAAGAAGGTAAAGGGGAAAGTCTAACTCACTCAATAACAAGCCCGTCTCCTCTCCTTGTGCACAGTTGAAAGTTTCGAAGAAAACTCCTGCACGGATATTCTCGTCTCAACAGACTTTCCCCTCTTCCTGTTCCCCTCTGATGTCCTCTCGACGAGATTCAACTCGCAACTTCGTCCGAGTGGAAGCAGGCTACGTATATACGTCGCTAGGCATTTCCCTCTTTCTCTCCTGGCTTCACCCATACATAATATAACACACTCTTTGGAGAGATGTTATTTCATTAAGCCACAATGGAGCTTTATATGGAGAATATACGAATCTCCTGTTAACAACTAAGTAGGAATCCGCATCCTTTCTGTAAAGGCTTGTTTGAATTATACCTCATTTGCTTTAGGTCTAGTACTAGCCATGCAGACTTTCACTGCACTCCTGTAATTACCTTTCCCTGTATACATTTTTTAAGTTTTAATAATAAGTAAAATTGAACTGTGTGGTTTTCTTGAAATTTATCCAAGTTTTTAATACTACGCAGAGCGAGTGTATAATGCAGCTATGCATAATGGAACATTTTCTTGTACAGTGCTTAAATACTAAAGGATTTTTTAGCTATGGCAATAGGGAAAGGAGTATTTAGGTATGCAGATGAGTGCCCTAGCCCTAACCACTAGACTTTCACCTGCAGTGTTGACTAGAAACACTTTAGACAAAGCTCACCAGAGCTGTGAACGTATTTTTAGAGGGATTTATAGGGAATTCTTGTGGTAGACGTCTGTAGCTTAAGTAGTTCCTAGCTGGGGGCACTAAGAAAATCCAAACGTTTCAATTGTACTACGACAAAAACTTGTTTCGTCCTCAGTCTACAATTTCTTTTCTACAAACTCAGTTCTGGAAAATACAACTACGTAATGAATTCCAGTCCCGTGCTCAGGAGAGTCGTCCTTTAGAATAATTACAATTCAACTCCTTTTTATGCACTAAATAATCCAATAGCCCTAATCTTAATAATCTACTAAGGACACCTCGAGTGCACATGAAGGGTTGACTCCATGAATTATACATTTCCCTGTTTTATGACTCTAATGTTTCCCTAAAAATGTTGTTATATCTCCAGTGAATATGGCCTTTCTAATGCACGGGATTTATGATCTATTTAGCAGTTAGTGTTCGTTGTCTACCTACAGGAAAGACTATCTGTATTCCGTTCTACCGACGCAGCGTAGCTCTCCATTAATAATTTACTGGATTCCTACTTATATTACTACTACTATCATTGTTAAATGGGCGTGCAAAATTATTACTCAGAATATTAAAGACAGAAGGAAGCAAAATGTGCCCAAAGGGAATTATTTTGGGTCAATTGGTAAGAAATATATCTCTATATTGCCGCTCTGAATTATAACTACATTTTAATACGTCCGATATTCTCTCCCACTATTTATACATCTCTGACTCAACTCACTCCAAAACTGTCCCAGATTGTTTCTCGCTTTTCCTAATATCATATTCCGTAGTCGATATGTTAGGTAGCTACGCATGCTGGCTCAAATGCTTTCGTGCTTGAAGATAACATATTAATTAGCTGTAAAAGATGTTCATATACATATACACCTATAATACCTACCTATGCACCTCTTATATCAAATAGTGCGGCCTCGTCAGCAGATTGTGTCATAGATTACTTTACTACTATTCTCCTTTATATTACATTTCTATTGACTGCTCTGGCTAAAGGACATAAATGTCTACATCTGATATTCAAACAATGCTCAGCAATATAATTTCCTTTGCCAACGCACGTTTACGGTTTACTTCGCTTATTCTATATTCTAACACTATGTCAATACCCATGTTTATAAGAACCGTAAAATTTTTATTAGAACTAAGAAACTCAAATGACATCATACTGCACTACAGTATCTCTATATACCTACGATACAATCCATATTTTTAATTAATTAGGTACCTCACATAATATATACTGTATGACAGTACATACACTTTCAATTGGCATTTAAAAAACCGAATAAATAAATATACCATTATAAGTATATCTTTATAGAAAAAACATAGCTAAAAGCATTCTTCAAAAGAATTTTCACTAAAATAGGCCTTATTTAGGAAAGCTGCAATAGTGAATTTCCGTTTTTCTTTAAAGAGTATACATGCAGTCTTACATAAGTATTATTAAGGAGTGAGTTGGTTGAATAGTGGGGAGGTATATAAATTGGAGTGTGAATTGTGTACTATTGGAAGACATGACAGTCTAAACAGTGTGTACTACTTTTACTTGAAGCAGTTATCTGAGTAGTTGTAGCAGTATGTAGTATAATGGCATACGTATATGTAGTTAGATGGTGTGGAAGAACGTAAGGTCCGTGCACTTACAACATCCACTAGCTAAACATCTGTCTGGAACAACAGAAAATGTGCCTATGGAATTCGCCACATAATCTAACCACGATAGAGCACAGACAGAGCCGAAGACAAAAGAAAAGATATAAAATCAATAGACAGTCGATATGATCAAGCACGTTTCAATGTTGCCTGGATATTTGTAGCCTGTGCCTGTGCTCCCCGCTTCGTCTAGCCTCCTTTCAGTGTCAATGCACGCTTTTTGTTCTGTATTTTTACACGACGTAGCTGATGTCCTGCTTTAGAATTCCACATACATATTCTATTGTCTTTTGTTTTTACATAGACTGCAACTTCTGTTCCTGAATTTATATTTCAGGAGCTATGTCATAATAATAACGTATCTAATATATGTTTTCGGCATTGTCACCGGGGCTATGTGCCAGGTTGCAGAAATCTCTTTCCCCCATTATTCCACGGCCATGCTCAGCAATGCACTTACTGGCAAGGATATAATATATTATCAAATATACTAGGGCAAATCAACTCATTTGGCAGATTGAAAAGCAAATAAAATTGGCAGTTCTGGGGCTTGCGCAGTGCATTTGCCAAACTGCAAAACCGAGTTTGTTTGATTTGACTTGGCAAATATTTAATATAACACAGAAACTTGGAAAAA